>WEIU01023459.1:420549-441194 GCA_013389925.1 Aegithalos caudatus
GCGGCCCCGGCCCCGAGCCTCGCCCCGGCAGCATCTCCGGGGACGGCGCGGAGCCTCGGGAGGGCGGGGGAACGCGGCGCGGGGGCATCGGCGCTGCGGGACAACGCGGTTTGGTGAAGGCAGCAGTGCACTTCTGCCTGCGGTATTTTCCATAAGTACAAGAAGGAAAAGAGTCTCGTAAAGTTCAAGTTTAAAGGAACCATTCTCAATTTTTAAACTGGCGCGAGTTGGCTATAGCTAACACGGGTTTGTTTAGGACGTTTTTACGTGAAGGGCACAAATTCTCATAACAAAGGTATTGCATCCCAGTGTGGGGCTATGAAACTTACAGTTGGTTTATTTCATTCTCTTTGAAAGCAAGGGACTCATCGTACCATTTTTACATTATACCATTTACATTATACTACCGCTTGAAAATCACATCCATCGTATTCTACTTTGTTACCTGAGCATTCATCACCTCATTGCAATAATTATCTTGTGAATATAATACAAGAGCATTGATGCCCTGTAGATAGTAATAACAGTAGAGAAAGTCTGTTAGCAAATTCTCTATTAACAAATGCATCAAAAAAGCCAGTTACCCACTGATAAGTTATGTATTTACAAAGTTTTTATGTTATTTGGAATTTTAAAGCAAATTAGGTCAGTTATAGCATGTTATATATTTATTCATTTGATATTTCCTGGCTTTACATTTATTATCTGTTCTGAGTCTTTCCATAGCTTACAGGTTCTGACTATTAGACCAGAGAGGAAAATGCATCCACCATAGTAAAGCACCTTGATCTTTTTAGCAGAATACCATCTAAATAATTTATTGTTTAGGAGACAAGAGACATAGTCAGTCTGAACTAATTTAGGTAATTAACTTGTAATATTGATCATTCTGTAGTGAAATACAGTATATATTGGATAAAATCCAGGTCCTGCAGAAATTTTAACATTTCCTTTGCCTCCATCGTGGCCTGGATTTCATCCACTGCATATAGTATCCAAAATATGCCATAAGACAGTATTTTGCAAAAACTGAAATTTGAGTAGTGAATCTTTTCCAACTCATGGTTTGTGTGATCTGTGTATTTTCCAGTACTTTCATATATTTAGAGCCTGAATATTGGCTCAAAATACATTCAATTAATATTCTAGAGTACACTACAACTTGTGTCAGTTGCTTCATAACAAGCCATGCAATGGATTTTCAGCTCTACAATAGTGACAATGAATTATCCTACAAACACACAGGCAATACCAACCTTTCAAGGAAGCTTATTCCAGTTTCTCTGCTTTTTCATTTGTTTTAAAGAGTGCAGGAAAGTTGCGATCCCATTATTCCAGGGGAAAATACACGTAACTGTTCCTTTACACTGCACTTTTTTTCCAAAACTCCAATGGTAAAAGATATCCTATACTGAAAAGGAAGTGTGACATTTTACTGAATGGAAAATTTGGAGAAATCACCATATCCTTGACTTGTCAAAAAAGCATCTGTCCTCAGGCGCATATCAATGTGCCAACTTAGGATACCAAGGATCAATAACAAGCTCAAGCAATGTGTTGCATTAAGGATTTTATTCTTGAAATCCAGCTCCTCACCTGTAAATTGAAGACTTCTTGTTTCATCAGGATAATGGACGATAATTTAATAAGAGATTTTTGAACACTGTGAAAGCTACACATCAGATAGAACAGTGAGAAGGGCTCTCTATTAAAAAAAAAAAAGATGCTCATTTTCTCTGGGATGACATTTGCTTCTTTGAAACTGTAGGAAAGAAGAAATTATGAATATCAAAAAGCTGCAGGACTGCTCATTTCTTACAATGTATTTATGCAATTAACAGTTCAGAAATTTCATCCCTGCTACCAAGCATGGCAGGATAAGAAAAATTTGAAGAAATAATTGGTGTCTAGCTATATGTAATAAAGTTGCTGCAAGCAGACCTACTTGGTAAGAAGCTCATTTCCATGGTGACAAGTTGGAAAGCTGCTGTTAGGATTCGTTAGCCAGGACATCTCTCCCTGGTTGTACACAAAATGGAAGTGACTCCTCTCAAAAAATGTCAGCTCCCTTTCTTCAAATTTGTTCCCAAGGTGGGAGAACTCTGCAGGCAGCCAGAATTCCACTTTCTCTGGGGGACTCACACATCTGAGCTTTGCAGAAGGGAATTTTGAGCTTCCTGGCAACCTCAACGTTATACAGATGAAGAAAGTATTTTTTTTTCCTGGACTTAACTCACGGGTCATGGTTTCTTTTTAACATTCTCAGCCAAGCAAAGAGTGCCTTGAGAATGCTTCAGTTTTCTCTCTCATTGTACATCAGTGTCTACCCTGTTCTCATGAGAACTCTCTGTTAGTCATCACATTATACTGTACTGCTTGATGATATAGAAAGACAACACATCCCACTCAAATACAGTGTTTATAGGTAGAGAAAAATACAGTACTTCCAGAAAATACTGATGTGTCTCACAGTCTTCTACCAACCATGCATTTTGGAGTTTGGGTTGCAGAACTGATTTAGAGATGAACTTCAAAGTGATGCATAAATATTAAATTCCACACATTCCCGTGAGATGGTAAGTATTATTCACATTATACAGATGGGGAAACTAAAGCAATGTGAGTTTACTTGGGCAATTTTCCCATCAGGAAAAAAAAGTAATGGTAGCATCAGTACTCAAGAATATCTGCCTTTTTTTCTGCACTCAGTCTGAACTATGTATCACTTGCCTAAACCCTGCAGTATAATCTATAAAGGAATATTTTGTTTTTAATTGTGGTATTATATAGCAATATTTTCAAACAATTTATTTAACAAATTACATAAAACACTTAAAATATGCTTTTAATTTAAAAAAAAAATTGCCAAAAGGTTTTTCCTTGGGCTTTGCTCCAAAATTCACCCTTCAGCTAGGACTAAAGAAAAGCACGCACAGTTGCACAAATGCAAACAGAAATTCTAAAACAAAATTAGAAACACATGAAAATAAGGACTGAGAATGTTTTCTTAACTGCACTCTGATTTCAGTACAGTAAAATTTTCATTGATTTACTGATGGATAGGCAGTTTTCTTGTGAAGAAACACACAGGCTTTATCTGCAATTAATTCCTTGCTTCCAAGAAACCAATTATCATTCTACAGAAGTACAGCCCATGGAGGCAGGGTGGCGACTCCCCTGTCAGGGCATCTCAGCTCTCTGTAAAGCATTGAGGGTCCTGCTTCAATCATAAAGGGATTCTGCCCCATAAAAACAGCCCTTACAGAAAGGCAGTTTCACTTAAGACAATTATTTTACTAGGAGACCTATTTTGAGGCTGTGATTGCTAGATAAATAATCCCAACCATTAATAAGACAAACTACTCGAATTTCAGAAATTGTTTTTAAATTATTAACTCTGGACTGGAGATTTCTTATGCAGTGTGCTATTCTACAAATGTTCCAGAAGCTTTGTAACTATATTCCAAACTTAATGTTACTTTATGTGATGTGAGGTCAGTTTTGCCTATTATAACCATCAGCAGTCATGGAGGCAATTCTGAAAGTCTAATGAAGTTGCTCAAAGATTTTCTGACATTGCAATTAGGAAAAAAATATGTAGCTAGATTAAAAAAAACAAACAGTAAAAAAAAAAAGCTGAAACAATGAGCTTTGGAATAGACATCAACTCTGACTTTCAAATCATTAATAAAGTTATCTCCCAATTAGTGCTTGGAAGAGATATAAAAGGTTTCAGAGTAAAATTGAAAAAAGCTCACATACTTTTTTCAAATATCTCTAGGAGAGAACATTTCTGCTAAGGATAATTAGTTGTAAATATGAATAATTGCATTACCATATTTTTGGCTACACGAGTTGTAGTCTATAAAAATTGAAATTTCATATTTCAATGCAGTAGCTCCTGTTGTAGATCAAAGAAAGCCTTTTTTGCCTTAAGTGTATTCCCACTGTATAACTTAACTATGTTTTTAGTATGCCATTATTTTATGACAGTTTTTTTAAAGTTAGAGACTACATTAGAATACAGGTCCTCAAAACATTGGAGTGGTAACTTTTTTATTTCATATTACATTTCAAGGACAATGGAAGCCAAAGTATTAATACTAGTAATTTAATAAGTTTTAAAAATTTTAAAAATTGAATACTATACCATAATTTTCTGCTTATTCTCCCTTAAAAAAAACCCTAGAAGATGGAAAATACATAGCTATTAATTGATTAATCTATGAGAATTTGGGGGTCAATACTATATATAAATTTTAGTGATTTTAAAGTGGCAACTAACTAGCACTTTCATTCCACATCAAATTACAGTCATGATGAAAGTGTATTGAGGAGTCTGCTTTATTACATTCCTCATATAGTCTTAAAGTTCCTCAGATATACAGTAAAATCCTTTATGCACTTATGATAAAATGTATTGTTTCTTGCACAAAATGAACATGGCCCAATCAGAATGGAATATTGTCCTGAGCATCTCAACAATAAAGCCTGATTTATCTAATCTATTACATGTATTTGTTTAATGCCATTAACTGTTGAAGTTCACCCGATTAATGGCGTTGAACATTATTTCTAGGCTTATTTTCCTGACTGACATTTTCAAGGGAGTTTTACCAAAAGGTAGTTCTTCTATTGCATCGTGTCTTTAGTTTGAATACTAAATTATCACAGCACTCACAGATTCCCTTCATGTGCAAAGCAACAAATTGCCTGACTTCCCCGTGTTCTGTCATCCCTTTAAACTGTCAAGACAATGAGTTAGTCATATAATAAATTATAAAACCTGTATTGTCTTTAATGCTCATGTCTAAACAACAACCTGTCTACAGGTTAATCTGATATTAACCCCATTCAGTTTCTTTACTGGAAACCTGCCAAATTCAAAAACCTGCACAAGAATTTGTTTAGGTAACCAACCAGAACATTTAAAGCCATAAGGTATTTTAACTGCTTTTAATATTTTAAGAAATCTGGGTGTCTACACAATAGGCAATCATATTAGAAAACGTGTACTTACCCCGTATGTTAGTAGTTTTCTCTTCTTAGTGTTAAGGTACTTCATGTTGGGTGATTCCAAGTACACTCTACATAAAAAGTGTAACTCAAAATCTTGTCATGTTTTCACTGTGTAGTGTAATTTGCTAGAGTTTTAATGCAGCATTACATTAACAGAATAATTGAAAAGGAAAATAAAGTGAGTAAAATCTTTTAGTGCTGTAATGGCACCCATGTTTTAGCCTGGTAAGCACATCAATGCTTTGCTGAAATCAATAAAGGTAAGTAAATAATAATCTAGTGTTTTCTACAAAGTCAGGCTGACTGATTAGGTGTTGAAAATACGAGACCATGGGAATGCTTGTGGTTAATAGTTCTTCAGAAATGAGCATTTATGACCAGGACTTTCCACGGAAAATGCCAGACAATCAGACTGCAAAAAGGATAATCATTATTTTGCTCTTTGCTCATGAAATTAAAAAAAGGATATTAACTTTGCAAATCTATTACAGTCTTCTCCCCCAAAAAGGAACATTATTAAATTTACTGTAAATTCTAAAAATACGTATTTTACAATCCACTTGTAAAGTTCTAGTACAAAATATTTAAAGGAAAAAAAATTGCCTTGTTCCATTGTCACATCAGTGCACATAGTTTCACAGCTAGTCCTGAACAACACAATTTCATGTAACCTTAAATACAATAGAGCTTTAGTAAAATGTTTTTTCTTTTATAATAAAACCAAAATAAACTTCAGCTTCTGTTTTATATGCCAATTGAGATTCTTTGCAGTAATTCCTTCCACATCTGCTCTGCAGCTTTCAGGTTTATAAAAGCAGCATCTCCCAATTTCCTTTCATCAAGATATCCATATGCTGTGTTTTATAGACATGTTGGTACTGTTTAACATGGAGTCACTAATTACAACTTGGAGTCATATATATGCTAAGGCAAAGAAAATAAATACTTGTGGTTATGAAGCATTTAATACTGAAAATCCCAGACAAGCTGGTCAAAAATTCTTCAAAGTGTCATAAATACCAAAAAAGTACACCTGAAATTATCACCAAAGTAATAAAAACAAAATTGAGACTTAAAGGAAAAAAGTAAATAATAAAACTGTACATAGGCACCACCAGATTCTAAACTAATGACCTACAAACATGCAGAAAAGTTACCAAGAAGATTGTGACAGCACAACTGCTGCTAAAAAACCAAATGATTTGTGAATGGAGCTGGTATGGAAACATCTTCATAAAGCATTTGTCCAAACCAAATTTCTAGGATTTCTGAAGACAGTACAGTGTTGGTATCTCCTGGTTTCAAGTTTCTCAGTTGCCAGTGTATTGTAAATGTGATCAGCTTTCCAGTGAACAGTCCATCGATGGCAGCATTTGAGGGGAGAGAGAGCATATGACCTCTAAACCATTAATCTTCACCATATGCAGGATTAGATTTTGCAGTGTCCTGACTGATCTGTAGTGCTGTATTTCCTTTTCTGAGCACCCTCCATGCACACCCAGTATGCCTGTGCCCCTGAGAGTACAACCATAATAGCTCCCATTGATTCCACCTTTGAGAGATGACAGTGTAAGCACAAGTGAAAGTAGGTGCTGTTCATTACAGCAAATTGTATGTAAGTATGGTAATGAGCTATATAAAAATTTGGGACCTTAAACATATCCATTAAGCTCCAGAGAAAGAGATCTAGGCTGCAATTTTTGAAAGTGCAGTGTAACCCTTTGTGCTTCTGTTTAGAAGTTCCTAATGCTTTAAAAACATTTAAATGGGAGAAATAAAATGTAAATAATGCCTTTTCATTAATTACCTACCTGGAACTTATCTCCAGCTGTGCATATGAAAGAGGAAATCTGTCTTGTCATGAAAAAAGATCTGTAAAGACTGCAAAAATGCTTTCAATCCTGAAACGAAGTTGTAAATATCCAAGGAGACAAAAAGCAAATTAGAAAAACATGATACAAAAATATCTGTGGGCATCAGAGAATTTGGAAAGACCAGAATCCTCCAGAAAATTTTAAAGAGCAGAATTAAACTGGCAAATATATTTTTCTTGAGGAAAACAGTATTTAAGCTTCTTGATGAAAACTGACATCGAGAGCTACAGGCTACAATAAAGTAATGTCCATCACCTTAAGCCCAAGGTTTCCAGGTTTAAAAAGCATAGTAAAGAAATAGAAATGTGGGTATATCTCTAGTTTTCCTATTTTCTTCCACGCTAATAATGGGATACAGGCTGCAATCTGAAGCAAGCAACATGCTGTCAAGGGTATTCTTATATAATCAGCAGAGAACAAACTGTTCCTTCTTGTCCTTAAATCTGTACCCAATCACACAGACAGGCTTCAGTGGGACAGCTTTGCTACAGAGAACTTGCCAGTGAGAGAACAAAGATTTTCTCCCAGACTTTTCCTGTCCCTTTTCTCCCTCTTCTCTCCCCCTTCTGAGGGAACAGGAGATACAAGACGCTGTTCTGTAAAGCTTTGTCAATATGATTTATGATAGACATTGAAATTGAAATTTAAAAGTCTCGTTGATGCAAAAAATATGGTTAATTGTAAAGTTCATTGCTTGTCTTAATATATGTATATGTATATTTCACACCTTTCTTCCTTCCTTGAAAAAATAATATAACTGTGCTGATAACATCAGAAATTGAAATTAGCCACCTTTTTTGCAAACTAAGGAGTAACAAACTGCAAAGGAAATACAGCTACATGGTTCTGGCAGGTAAAGCAGTAAAGGGAGATAAATCACATAAGCAAACAAGGTTCTTGGGGAAGAAAAAGCTGTCCTGCTACTTGCAGTCCTCTAATGCAAGATTTCAGATTGTAGTATTTTGTTATCACTCTCCATTTTTAATAATAGAAAAAATGTTTTGTCATATGGTAAGAATAAAGAACATCAGCTAAGTGTTTTCATATGGACTCCCTACATACATTACTACAAATAGCAGAACATAGGGTCTTATTCATATTACATAAAGATGATGTTTAATGAAGAAATTCAACACACATCTTTTACAAGGCATGGATTGACATGAAATAAATCTGGCAAAGTGAAAAAAACTCAGTAGAATCAGTTTTACTTTTTAAAAGCTAACAGATTTTTCTTTCACTTCCTGATCAAAAACCATTAGTGACTGAACAATTTTTATGGCAATATAAAATAATATTTGTTTTATGTAATAAAGTACTGTACTAATGGGAAAACAAGAAAGTAAATATTTAATTCACAATGCACTGTGCTTTTATAAAATAAAATGGATTTGCCACGTAGCCTTTCCAAATAATATTAAAAAGGTTTTTCTCTTCTCTAACACTACTCAGTTTCCCAAAAACTGTCCAGTACTTCCTGTGAAGTAGAACAACACCTAACAGTACCAGTTAACACCAGCAGAAAATACTCCAGCCAACCTCCCAATGGAAAACATGTTGACAAGTATTTTTTCTAGCTCACTGTAGTACTTAGCCATGCCACCTCCTCCCTTTCTAATATTTCTCTCCCTTAATTTAAGTTGGTACAACCTTTCCCAACTCTACCAGGCTTTAGGCACAGTATGGTGCCTCTATGCTCAAAAGCTTGCACAACTTCCTTATTTAATCAGCTGCTCTGCCTGAAGAGCTCTTCCAGCACACCTGCTCCTGTCCATAGCCCTGTGCTGTGGTGACCAGAGCAACACTTACTGGAAAACCCTGGCATTGGAGACATTTGGCAGCAAGGTCTGGGCATGAGGTACTGGGTGATGAATAAGGCCTCCCTGCCTCAGCACCTGCACCAAGAACATGCTCAAGAACTACATAGGGGTCTCACCCCAGCCCCAAAATAAAAATTAAGAGCAGAAGAGAAATTTTTAATTCCCCCAGCCAAAGAGGAGAAAAACAGAGCAGCAAGGTCAACTGCTCAGACAGCATAAGTGCTCTGTTTCTGTGCAACACTAGAACCAGTAGCCTAAATTCATCCTAGCCCAACACAACTTGCCACAAAGAATTTAACAGTAAGAATGTACTTTTTATCCCTCCCTTATTTTTTTTTATATAATAAGAATGTTTAGGATATATGCTACATATTCAGACTGCATCATAGCCAGTATGATCATTACTGATATGTCCAATCTCATTAACAGATCCCTGCCAACTTACAGATGTTCATATGAAGGGAGCAGAGCCTCTCCCCTTGCTCCCTAGAATTTCAGAGGGAGCCTTGCCAAAGTCCTCCAGCACCATCTAAAATCTTTCGCTCTTGGCAGGTGCAGGATACAGTTTAAAACATCAGAGAAAGTGTTTAAGAAATTATTCAAGGGCAGTTTTCTGTGTAGTCAATAAAATGCTTCAATAGCATTTGGAATCCTACTTAAATTTAATATTGACACTGAGTACATCATTGTACTGAAACTTTTAATATCTAGATCTGTGGATTTGGTTTTTCAGGAGGATTTAATCTTACGCCCTAAGGAATAAACTAAGAAAGACAGCCCCACCTGCTGACAGAACACTCACAGTACAGAGGCAAAATGCTCGCTAGAAAACACGAGTTTTCTTCCCTCCTCTTTCATACAGACCCCAGAAATACTTCATTCCAGCATTGCACGAAATAAAATCTCTTTTTCTTTTTGCTCAGCATATAAACTCAGCTGAAAAATCAGCTTATTATCCTTTCTAGAATTCACTGCTCCTTGTCAGAGTAATGTGCAAATTATATTCAGTAGTGTCAGAAAATACAGTTCCATAAAAGCTACTTGAAGGACAATCAACTAAACCCTGTTTGAAGAGTTCATCTGCATATTTTATCTCATGTAACTACTTCCTGTGCTCAGGACTGTAAGAACACTTTATCAAATCAGTAAAGTGCAGTGTTTGTAAGTGTTTTGCAACTTCACTCAAGTTTGTTTTCCAATAATAGGAATGCTTCTAAATTTGAAATCCTTTGATCTCTTTTCCTTTTCCCTTTGGGGGGGTGGTTTTCTTGTTTGTTTTTTGTGGGTGTAAATAGCATAATTCTGTAATTTTGTTTCAAGAGTTTTATTATCTAGCAATAGCCTTTGTCCCTTACGCTATGTCACTAATCATTTCTAAATAAAGATTTTAATACTAACCAAAAGCTCCTTTTTCCCCCCCGTTCCTTCAAAGCTTAAATTTCCATCTATTAGATTAGCTGTTCCAAAGAACACACAGAACTACCAAGAGAGTGGAAAAGTCTCTTTCACAAATAATCTTCCCTTGCCTATAACTGGCACAGTTAGGTTTCTTGGAAGTACCTTTCTTTTCCTCCACTTTAAAGCATGTGAAACTAACAGTGATAAGCTGTCCTACAATGAGTTAATTTTTGAGCCTACAAAGTGAAGAGGATACTGGATAGACAGGCCAACACTGCCAGTAATTCCCCAGGATGTAACTCATAGTCCCTCATCTGTTTTTCCCCTCTCTAAATTACAGGCAGAAATAAAGATCTGTCACCTCCTCTCCAAGTTCTCAAGTGCAAGCTTGAGAAGTCCACTTCTGTCATCTTCTGCTCTTGTAAGAACTGACAACACTGTAGGAAGCAGCACTGCTGTAAGGATAATAAAAATTAGCAATCTTGCTGTAATACTTAGAAAATAGGATTTTTTTCCTCTTCAGTGAGAAATTAATTATTAACACACAAGATAACGAGAAGCACAAGGATGAATTAAGTATCACCTTGTGACAAGTGGGACAAGAGTTGAATTGCAATCACGATGTATGGTAATAGAACAAAAAAATCCACAGAAACAGACTGCTACTTGGACACAGGAAAATTTAACTTTACTGATCTGTCAATGCTACAGTGTTTCCATTGAAGGTATGGGAGTTGATGAAGCTTTATTCTGTCAGTAGCTTGCTGCAAGGTATAAAAAGTTATGCAGCATGATAATATTAGCAGAATTTGAGGCCTATGTTCATGTTTACCAGGGACTGTTTGATTAACAGTTCTTTCATTAAGTTTTACAATCAATGCACTCAGTTATATTCCACTGATCAATGCAAAACCAGAGATTAATTCTTCAAGATCATTTTATTAGCAATGAGGAATATAAATCTCTTATGAAAATATTCTTAACATTTCAATATATAAGAATTGTCTATAAAAATATACTACTAAATAACAAAGCCAGTAACTTCTACAAAACATACAATTCAACATATATTTAACAATATATAGGACATAGCAAAAATCCTTTAATTAATGCTGAGGGTATTTTTACCCCCTTTTTGTCAAACAATGATTCACATAACATAGGAAACTACTCATTCTGATATACAGAAGTTATCACCATAGAACTCTACAGGTGCTCCCCCCCTGAAGCCACCTGCATCTGCAGGAACATAAAGCCACAACTTTTCTTTGGATGGACAGGCAGTTATGACCCCAAGAGCATTCTGCTGGTAGTGCAGTGTCCTGCTGAAGTCAGTGTTCACATCTGCTGTCAGCACTGCCAACACTGAATCCATGCAGGGACAGACACTGTTTTTATTACCCTTGTGGTGCTGATGCCACAGGTGAGCCTGCCATGGTAATAATTATTAGAGAACTAAAAAACAGACTCTTCCTGGGTAACTACTGCTAGTTAGCAAGGAAATAACTTTGAAAGAGGCTGCCTCCCTAGAAATAAACCTTCCAACAGACAGCTCTTAAACAAAAGCTCAAGGAGGAGAAAATACCATGGGAGTAGATATTTTAAATTATGATCTAGGGAAGTACAATCCATTCTGTCATTACTAATTATGGGAAGCACCATCTTGAACTTTTTGGAATTGGGAATCTGTTTTCAGAATAAAAATTACACATTTAACTAGCAGTATCACCAATGCTGTTGAGGTTACTTCATGCCTGGTGTTAGACAAATGCCATTTTTATTATATAGACCACTCTTGTCTACACAATGAGCTTGTCGAATTCTTGGTGTAGACTTATTTAAAAGCCCTTCTTTAAAGGGCTTTTAAGGCATACTTTAAACAACCAACTTAACCTGAAAGAAATTGGCTGCTGCACAATGCCAGTACAAAGCCTTCAGCTTTCTATAGAAGAGTTGGGTATTTAAGGCTTTAAGGCTACAAAGTCTCACTGAAGACCCCCAGCAATTAGTGTCTTGCATAGTCAAGAATATATGAACCAAAGTTATGATGCATCAGTGAAAACTAAATCTTTTTATCCCTATGTTTCTGTGCAAAATAACCAGTAATTAATTATTACTCCTTCTATTCAGAGTCCACTAAAATCAGAACACTGAATGAATACGTTGAAATTCAAGAGAAACTTGACATTATAACAAAGCAATTGCAATGCAACAATATTCCATCATATTACATAGGAAGGAGTTTCTATTAGAGCAGTATATTTATCCAACTTTAAAGATCACAACAGGACACTACAGACAATGAACATCAATGTATTTCCGACTCAAAGCTCAGAAAAGTAACTTTTGACCCTGAGAAACTTGCTGTATTGAAAAGCTAAAAAAGATCAGAATCTAAAAGAATCAAGGCTCAGCCAGTTTCATTTCAGATTCTCAAACTGTTAAGCTTTGAAGAAAAGTTTTACCATCCTGACGGAAATTTTAAGAAATATTTTCAATTAAAAAACTCCAGCATTTCATGGTATCCACACTTTTGTAGTTTCATTATCTTTAAGGCTTGCAACTAATATTTAGGTTTTCAGCCTATATATGAGAGGAAGAAAAATTTTAAAATTGAGGTGGTTGAAGAACTTAAAGCTTAAATGTCTTTCATTCCCAACATCATCTAGAAAAACCAATTACAGAAACTAGTTTGTCATGCTTTATGGATAGAGAAGCCCTGGTCAAGCCCTTCATTCTCATTCCAGTCAAACAGTTCTCTACAAGATCGACCAAAATCAAAATGATGTTTCAAAACATACACTGTCCAACATAGGATCTGGTTTAGATTATTATTTTAAGAACTTAAATATTTAGCAAGGTTTAAGAAGAGCAAGAGGAAATAAGCAGATGAAGCCATAAGGAAATCCTGTATGTTTGAACAAAAAAAAAAAACCAATCATCTGGGGGTTTTGGCACAAGAAATATATTGAAAGAGTTTCTGCTAGAACTTAAGATAGAAATTACAAACCACTATACCTAGATATTGATTTCTGGTCATGTAGCATATTTTCTACATTTACTTATGTGTTAAGGACAAGAAAACATTCCTTTCTTCAGTAACCTGTTCTTCTCTACTAAGTGTAAACAAGATTCATTGAAATCATAGGAACTAAAGATGTTTTTCAGTGTAAGCTTCCACGTAATTTTTATTCTGTACTGACAAAGCAGCATTCATATGCTGTAATTTAGACTATTAACTAATTCTACTTCCTAATTTTTATACTGTCATCAAGTTTAGGCTATTCTGGTTTTGCCTTCTCCAACAACCACCTTACTAAAAAGATATGTACTGGATCAGGTCCCAGGGTAGGTCATCACATAACCACATAAGCATTGGACCAAAAGGAGAGAGCAGGGTTAGCTGACAATCCAAATTTGCATCAATCTGAACAGCTTTGGAACCACACCTTTATAGGCTGTAATTACACACTCATATTACACATGAAGTGAAGCAGTAAAAAATGCAGTCTGTTTTCCTTCCCTCCCCTGAAAGCTGTTGGTCAATAGCAGTGGTGGTTAAGCAGCAGAAAATCAATCCCAGTTCAGTTTCAAGTATTAGAACAAAAAGGGTTCCAAACTGGAATTTTATTATTATGTGAGGCTCTTAAGAGATAGTAAAGCAGTTTCCTCTTGTCAGCAGTAGCTGAGCTTCAGAATTCAGGAAAAGCAGAGAACAGACAGCTGTAAGCAAGAACCAATTTCACCACTCAAATGCTGGATGAGAATCTTCTCATATCCATAAACACATTCAGATTCATGGTGCAGGTTTCAGCTACAGAAACTTGGAAAATGACAGCTCATATCCAGCTACATGGAAAAGGTTTTTCTGTGAGGTAATGAAAAACACCTGGAGGACAACTCAATCATTGGTCCCAGCCAGCATGGGCAAGTCATGAAGGGCAAGTCTTGATTGTCAAACCTGATTTCCTTTGACTACAGGGTAGCCCACCTTGTCAATCTAGGAAAGACAGGACATGTAATCTTTTTGGACTTCAGCAGAGCTTTAGATACTGTCACAGCATCCTCCAGGACAAAACATCTAGCACACAGCTGGATAACTGAATTACATGATAGGTGAGCAACAGACCAAGTGACCTTAGCAACTCCTCCTAAGTCTGAAAACCTCCTCAAGATACAAAGGACCAAATAAAGATTCAAGTTAAAATTTTCTTCAAACTTTACTGAGACAAGACTCAAGAGTATGTAATGTTCAGCTTGGGAAAATCCCACTTCCTGATACTAAATATTTAGTCCTCCCAAAATGTGAAGGACACCAAGATAAGTAATAAAAGTATTTTTCTTTAGTATTTGTTGCTTTCAAGATAAAGCCTACAGAAGTGAGAAGATGTGCAAAAGAAGTGATAAATACAGACTTAAAAGGGCCAGCATGAGAAGTGGGACCAAGGTTGCCCACTAGCACTGTCTGATGCAGTGTGGATGCCTGAATGTGATGTGTATGCACAGCATCACCCTCCCACTAAGCTTTCCTGAAATCTCTTCTGTAGAATCTCTGCATGACCTTGGCCAACCTGCACTTTCTGTGAAACTGCCATTACATTGCACTCTTGTACATTCTTAGGAAACAGGCAAAAGCTTTAACATAAATCCTCCTAAGTTTATGAAGGCAAAGGAGACTCAAACTTGGTCTCATAAAGAACTTTTGTATAGAAGAATCTAGAAAGGGTCATAAGCAGCATTAAATATAACCTATATTAAATACCTAAAAAATATAATCTTTTGCATAGAATAAAGAAAGTGCAGCTACAGCACAGCATTCCATACCAGAAGAAAGGGCTAATTTATGTGTGATATAGAATTAACTGTCTCTCATCACTGAGACTGCAGCAACTAAAGACATGTTTGTAGGGAAAATCACTGTAGGGAAAAAAAAAAAGGTGATTAGGTTGTCTCACTAGGTGAAGTGCAAACACTTGAAATTCTTTTTTTAAGAAAAGCAAAGCTGATAGGTAATTTTCTCAAGTTAATTTTCTCTTGACATTACTTCGAAAAATGAAATCACTTTTGGTTTTTTTAGAATCCAAATTAAAATTAAATCCGCATTTGGCATCCATTTTGTGCAAAATAATAATTAAAAAGCTTATAGAAGTACAAGCTTTATCTATTCTATAAAAGCTGGTTGTTTAAGGATTATCAACTCTTCATTCCCTTCTAACTGTTGTACTGCAATCCCTGTGGTAATCAAGCACAGAATAGTATTAAGTCTGGGAGACTTATTTCCATTGCTATGAAAAAAAAAGAGTCTAAGTGGAGAGTCAGGAACTTTAGGGAAATAAATATAATCCACTTTTGAAAGAAAGGAACAACTTTTAAGTATCTTTCTACTGCCCATATTAGCATGCCTAAATGTAAGAAAGGAAAGTATATACCTCATCAGGTGCTAAAACATCTTCAATTTTGGTTAAAAAAAGTAATTTTACTGGATATAATTTGGTACTACAATTTAGTAAATGGGATATTTAAAATAAATAAAAATAAATACTGTATTTATAGATCTTTCAAGGTTTCTTGTTTCTGTAATGAATTAGTGTCTATACTGTTAGATTTCCCCCTGTTTAGCTTTTTTCACACTATGTCTCCACTTACGAATGGCAGTTCCAGAACTACTGGCTACTACACAAAGGGCACCACCCACGGTCCACCAAGTTGGTAAATGATTGAGAAAAAGAACTTGTAAAATAAAAGCAAACACCACATCCATTGTTTTCATTATTGATACAGGTCCAGCTTTCTCTATCTGTAATGCTTTTGTGAGAAATATCTGACCTCCCAACCCTAACAAGCCTATTAATATCAGAAAAACCCTATCTCTACCACAGTGTGGTAAACGCCATTCATTCAAAACAAACAATGCTATAACACATCCAATTAACCCGATGACTGCGTAATACCAAATGGACAAAAAATAATGCACGGATTTTCCCACCTTCCTTAGTATAACAATAGTTGAAGCTGCAGATAACGTGCTTGCAATCGCTGCTACAGTTCCTTTAAGGTGATCTGAGTAACTTCCTTCAATCCCTGCAACACGTGAGCCAAACAGAAATGGTGGCCTGGCAATAAGAATCACTCCAGTGACTGCAAAGAGAGTAAACAGAAGATCCCAAAGGCTGTATTTCTCCTTGAGAAATATCCATGCCAGCAACGATGTAAAAACAGGACTGGTAAAAGTTATAACAGTGGCATCAGCTAGTGGCATGACTTGGTAAGCGTAGTAGAGAAGAACCATTGCAGTAGAGCCAAGGAATCCTCGGAAGAAAAGAAAAACTCTTTTACCTTTTGGTCCCAAAAACCCTGTTCTGAAAAACAGAAATGTCACATTAATGTCACTGTCTTGCTTATTTCATGACTAACATCCAAACATACTTAAGTATGGTAAACACCTTCCTAGACAAGGGAGTTTAACACCCCAAAATTCTTAACTGTCTGATCACAGACCGATTTATTTCCATCACGACCCCCAATCACACTCAAGAGTCCAGAACTTGTTCTTCTAGTGATTAATTTTTCACTTGCAAAATAACCCAAGTGTATCCACAAATTACCTTCTGATTTTTTAAGATCACCCCTTCATGGAAATCCAAGAATTTGATACAATAATCCTAGTAGAAGCCTCTTCCATTCAGAGAGTCAAAGGCTTTCAGTTTTCTGAATTGTATTAAGAAACTATCAACTGATCTAAAACAATGCAGTTATGCAACTAAAGTCCAAAAATAACACTGCAATCGTATTTAAGTGAGCGATAATTCTAGATCTAGTTTTAAGAAAGAACTTTAAATTTAAACGTTTTTTACACTTACTTGTAGTATATTAAACCAGGAAGAACAAATGCCATTTGGAAAACACATCGAAATGCACTCACTTCCACTGAATGTACATCTTCTATTTTTTTAAGGAATAAAGAGGCCACTGAGAAAAGGAAGGCAGACAGTATGGTGTAAAACAGACCAAGTCCTGGGCAAGCAGCTTTCTTCTTTGTCCCTGCAACAGATAAACCACAGTTAATAAGGATCTATCAGAAGACTTCTCTGATCAGGCAGCTCCACACACTGCACTGCTCCACATATCTGTAGTGATTTTTGTGATGGAGAACAGGGGAACCAAAGAAACAAATGCAAATATTACACGTATTTACCAGACCAACCTTGAAAATACTTTTCACTGACCATCATGGGTCCTCTTCTTTTCTTAAAACAGGGTGAAAGAGACGAACTCTAACACCTGGGATACAAAACATTGCAGTTCTACACAAGTCAGTAGACTTAACTTCTTGCAGTATCAGATTAGTACATGCGATTTACTATAGGGAATAGTCACAATTCCACCCAGGAACCAATAAATAAAACAGACTACAAAACAGTCCATGGTCAGATTCTGAAACTTTTATCTTGGAATCAGCTGCTTAGTTAACTAAGGTTCCTAAGCAAAAAATTTAATTTCCTTTCTCACAAATGCACAATGCAAAATCTATGTACAGAACATCATTTTTGTTATATGTCATGTTTCTTTTGCAACTAAATCACCCCAAATTTGACCTAGACAATAACATTTTTATCCTGCGGTAAGAATCCAATTATTTTCTTCAATTAGGCATCAAATACACATTTTTAAGCAGAATAAATTTAAGTAACTAATGTTAAAACATCAATGGCCTGATATCTATCATAATTCCGTTAAGACCTTAGTTTATGCTTATTTATCAGACTTCCCCTTCCTGAAAGTTTCCCAAGTCTAATGTTTCTATTCAAGTTTCCTCACTGCCTCAGGCTCTCTTCAACAACATACTCTTCCTCGTTCCACTCATTCTCTCCACCCAGAACTATTAAAAAAAAAAGAAAAAGAAAAAAAGTAAGGAGAGGGAGAACTGTGAGACAGAACTGTGTTGAGGTCAGCAGCAGAAATCTCAATGGAAATTAGCCTTTTTTGTTATTGCTTTGTGGCATAAAAGGAACAGTATTTCCACTGAACCTAGAGGCGAACAGCAGGAAAAATAAAGCCCATCTAAAAATTTGAGTGGGGTCTCACCTCACTATCTCTTTCTTTTTCTCTACCTGCATAAAAAATTGGGAGTTACCTTTTTTTTCTGCGACTCCCTCTAAAGATAGGATCAAGAACTCCATGTCCCAGAGCCAGTGTTTTGATAAAAGGGTGCCTCATCTCACATTAGTGTAGCAGCCTGTGAGCCTTATGGATCCTCTAAAACATAATCAGCTGGGTACTGCTGTGAGTTGCTTAGCAACTAAGTATGGTTTTGAGAGTTTGTTTTTTTTTTTTTTAATTAACAAAATTTGTCACAAACCATTTTGATCCTCCTTGAGATCAGCACTCAAGGCCGAGAAACTGCATCTTAGTGCCTAGAAGGGGAGACTGCAGGCTGACGGTCCTAGGGACCAAGCTTTACAACAGCAACCACAACCTGAAGTAGGCAAAAGGTTTGTTCCTCAAGGAATCCTGCCACGCTGCAGCTGAAAGTGAGTTACAACTTCTACTTGAAATATTTCTGTTTAGCAACAGCCTCTTACGTAAAACTGACTATAAAAACTACCACCAGCCAGCACTGGACCAGGACATCTACCAACTATGAAACAAAGTGGATTTAAAAAATGTTCATGAACTACGTAATGCCTTAATCCACATAGTCACATAACAGAACTACAAAATCAACAGTCTCTAATATTGAAACAAGAGGAATCAGACTAGCCTACAAGTGAAATGGGAAATCCAAACCCAGGCTGGCTTATGGATGAACACAGCACAAACAGAACTATTAACTTTTATTTCAGGCATGATAGCTTCTCTGATTATTACAGAATGAAGCCAACCTAAATAAAGGAAGCGCTGAAATGAAAAAAAACAATTAAATTAAAGCAAAATACACTGAAAGGATCTTACACCCAGAACTAAGCTTCGGATTGTAAGGAACAAACAAAAATCAGAAGGAACTAATTTCTGTAAGCTACCTAATACACCAAGCCTATCAGAAACAGAATCTTCAGAATCTTGTAATACTAGAATTTAAACCATAAACATCTTGAATTGCCAAAGCATGTGCTCAGTGCAATGAGAAAGTGTTTTATTTCCTTTTAAAAATAAAATGGTCCAAGTTCTTCCACCAAAAACAAGAACTGCAGTGCTTATTTCAAAGTAAGTTTTAGGGAGAAGTTAGGTTAAGATAATATTCCCACCCCACAAAATATTAAGCCTCCAAATACTAGTCTAACACCATCAAAACAGTCAAGCACTCATGCTTTTAAGAGCACAGCAGCCAAAAAATCAAAAGGTTTCAAGCAGTACCCAAGTCCTCTTTTTTGAATGGCTACAGATTTGCTTTTCCAATTTTATTCCCTGGCTATCTCTGCATGTAATGCTTTCAAACAATTTTCCATTCCTGTTTTAAGTCATAGGTAAATGCCACCCATCGCTCCCTGTTTTAGGTGTAAATTCTAATTGTGTTTTTAATGCTGTACTTTGTTCCAAACAGTTTTTATACTTGCAAAATGCATGCAATGAAGAAAATAACACTTCTCACATACAAGCATCTCAAGAATGGTAGCAGAGGCAGAAGAGTACTGGCTGTGGGAAAGATGGTCAGCGAGATGATGATTCTCCCAGACCTTCAGGAAAGGCAGAAGAGTCTCCACGTTATAAAAAGCAGAAGAGCTGTCTATGACTTCTGTAAAGTGCCAGGAGCACAACAGGCTGCATTGGAACTAATCATGGTCATGCAGACAAGATCTAGGCATGATTCATAGTCTTCAGTCATAGATTCAGTCAACAATTTTGCAAGACAAACAGCCCAAAACCAAAGTACTCTTTCTGTTAATTAATGAAAGTTTCTCAGGATTTCAAACACTGGGTTTTTTTCCCCCCCAGGCTTTCTTTAGAAGTGACACTAATGTGAATTTCACTGGTGAAGGACTCTGGCCTCTCCACAGCTCACAAACAAATCTATTTTCTTCTGGGAAGTCAATTACAATCAATTTAATGACAAACACATTGTCAGTGAAGTAGTTTTTTAAAAAAAGTACTCGAGATAACTTCAGAAATTATTTTAAGATGGCATGTATGTTTTAAGAGAAGTCCACTTTAAATCTACATGTTCCATATTTCACAATACGTTTGTGGTTTTATCAATTGAAAATGATCAAGAAGTGAAGCACTGACTCGAGTTAGGACAAAACTATTACACTCAGACTAAAGCAACGTAAGATTTGCCCAGGAAGTCACCGTCCCAAGTGCGTGGATTAACTGAAGTGCACTCCCAAATGCAATTATAGGGCCAGAAGTTCATACAGGCAGAAGGCACCACCAAACCTTACTTTAAAGCCAAGTCTTACTTTAAAACTTTAAAAACAGGAAGTACTGTTTTCCCGAGGAATAATCGCTCCCAAAGCTCTCTCAAAGGCGACAGAGCCGCCCGGCCCCGGGGATGAGCGGTCCCTGCGCTCCCGGGGCGCGGAGGGCACCGGGCACC
>WEIU01023459.1:445168-472131 GCA_013389925.1 Aegithalos caudatus
AAAAAAAAAAAAAAAAAAAAAAGGCCAGCTAAGAATTACTTTCTCAGCTTCTGAAATGGATCCAACTCTTAAGTGCATTGTAATAACCATTTACCTCTGCACCCGAGTGCCATAAAACAGATGATTATTGCAGCACCAAGGAGTTTCATTATCCTAGTTACTCATTCAAACTTCTGTCCAAACTTCTGAGAATCAGAATAGCTGAGGTTGACAGGCACATCTGCTGCCTTGAGAGGTCATCTACTCCACCCCCCCTGCTCAAAGTGGGGTCAGCTAGAGTGCAAGATGCTCTCTCTTTTGGGATTTTGAATATCTTCAAGGATGGAGACTGCACCACCACCCTGGGCAGCATGTTCCTGTTTTCAATCACACATTAAAAAAAATTTAAAACAAAAGCTATGTTTAAAATGAATGAACACTTGTAGTCTTGCAGCCCAGTGTAAATGTGGTCCATGTGAGCTCCTGCCTCCCCATCAAAATTCCAGTCTATCTTAGTGGGGTTTATGTCCATCTTAGGTGTAAGAAGAGACCTATTTTTCAGCTTGTATTTTTCAGCTGCCCTCTTAAGGTAGATGGTGAATGATTCTCATTTTTGCCATCACCACAAATTGCTTCCACATATATATAGGGCTGTTAGATAAACATTTTAATCTTGTGTCACAGTATGTTCCAAGTATCACAGTTTTCTTCTTCCTGAGTTGGTGGTTGTAATGAATAGTACTATAAAACAGGAGATGGGGTAGAACACTGAAAAAATAGGGAATCCTGCAATTATGGTCAATATAATAAGAGATATCCTGAGGCTCTTTTTAACTGTATTTTCCAGATTAGCTGTTGCTCTTCAGAAGACTTAAAGTATTGAGTGTCGGAAAGTATTGAGATTGAATAGAAGTAAGAAGTAACAAAATATTTTGTGGTCTCCAGCATGAAAGATTTTCTTTACTACTGAAGAATTGAAAAATAATGGATAAGCAGAAGAATATTCAAATTCTTCTTCTGTACTTGTTAGGGTGCTTTCAATCCAGTATTAAAGGTATACTGCTTAGCAGATTTTGGTCACATAAAGGTCATGCTTCTGTCCTCAGATGGCTTAATTGCACTGCTTGCCAGGCAATCAAGTCTCTGTAGCTAGTATTCCTGGAAGGATAAACTAAAAATAATTTTCTATGTACTCTGAAGACAGTAGTGTTTTCATTTTTGTATTTCACAAAAATGTCTGAAGAGCTTATGCAAATTTAGATGGTGATCCTTAAATTTAAAAAGTTGTGTAATTTTGTTATTCTCTTTAAGCATGTGGAAAAGGCTTAAATGCATCTTGGAGAAAAAATATTTTCTTTTAATCTCCTAATGAAAAATCTGTGTGATTCCTCCTTTTTCTTTCTCTATCATTTTATTTCCACCAAAGAGCATAAACATCTAAGCAAACCTATAGATTGAACTTTAGTAACTCACTGATAAAGTGAAAGGAAAGAAAATGAACAGTAGTACTGATTTTGTGGATCATTTGTGTTTGCCACAGGCCAAAATGCTCTTTTGTAAAGCACAGCAGTGGTGGGTGGCATTCAGGTCTTGGCCTGGTACTCTGAGGAAGCAGCAGCACTTGCTGTTGTACTGCAGTGAAGTTTTATAGTTTGTTATGTAACAAGTATATCATGCTAATCTCAATTAAAGGAGTTTTGAACAGTCAATGTGTATTTATACACCAGGTGTGCCCCTCTCTCAGGTGTCACTCCTTCATGTCAGGTGTATACACATACATGGGTATGCTCTTAGTTTATGCTGGGATACAGTGCATGTAATGAACAGAATTCCTAATGTTTCCAACTGGCAGTGCCTGATAAAACATGTACAAGGCCATTACTTGTACTTCTTTAGGATAATCTATATTTTTAATATAAACTTGGCAAGGCAACCAGTGTGAAAGTCTGAGTTTGGAAAAGTGTCCTTTCTGGCAGAAGAATTGTGGGTGGGGTTTTATTCAGGTATATTGTCTCATTTGGTGGGTTGAAAGTATCTGAGAACTCATTATACATAAAAATTGTCCTGGAAAGTGCCTTTTTTTTTTTTTTTTTTTTTATGGAAGAAAAATATGGCTTCACTGTAGCACAGGAACTCTTACAACTCCAGTTGTTTATTGGAGCCATTTATGCAGTGAATGCAAACTTGGCATGTTCCCTTTTCCTCACTGCATTTCCTGATGTGTCACTACTATTTTGAGTTACAAGTTATGAGATTAGCCATAAAACTGAGTAAAGCTCTGTTCCCTTTGAATAAATTGTTACTCATAAAAATTAAGATCAGTCAGTGTATACAGAGATGCACAGCAGAAAAAAAGAAGGAAAATACATGAAACTTCAAAAGGAATCCAGAAAAAAAATCAAAAATTGATGGCCTTGTGAAAAAGCAGAAATGAGCATGCTAGAATTTATGTATGTACTGCCCTGGGTAGGTGTTTCTCCTGGTAAGCATCTCCTATTGGTAGTTGCTTAAATTTAGATCTTTCCAAAATACAGTGCTTTATTTTGAAATATCTAAATTTTGTGTTTCAACAGTATAAGTCCTGAACATATTTTTAATTTAAAATTCTTTCCCAAGTCTATCCCAATTTCTGGATCTTTCAAAAAAAACACATTTGGGAATTTTGATAACTTTTCTTGGTTTTTTCCTACTTCTCCCTTGGAGAGGTTCTTAGAAATCTTGGAAATAATTTTCTTGTTATTTAGTTGTCATTATTTATAACTGAAATTGCTATAAAAGCTTGTCCAACATGGCTACTAAAGCCAAAGGGCTTGAAAGAGGGAAGGGCAGATATGATTTGAAACACAGATAGAAAAACCAGGAGTAGGCAGAAGGTTATCAGTTACCATTCTGCAGCCTGCTTGAATAGAAATGATGTAATCATTAAATACATACTCCTAAAGCACTCAGAGAATGAGTAGCAGACAAGAAGGAGTATTCCTTTCTTCTTCATAGCACGCAGCACCATGGAGAGGAAAAAAAAAAGAGAAATAAAATATTATGTAACTCTAAAGTTTGTGGTGGTGACTTTCCAGATTTCTTTTCTGGCAGGCAGTACAGTACAAAAATCAGAAAAGAGAAGTACAGCCTGTTTGCCATTCAGGGTCAGAGCTCCCAAGGAGGAGTGGAGGAAAGTGCAAATAGCTCATAGTTGCCACTTTTGCTTGTGTTATTTTGTTCTGTTGCATAATGACCTTTGTGACTGTGAAAATAAGATAATTTGTTAAATTATATTTTGTCACTGTCACTTTAACTGACTTTTTACAGCAGTAGAAATGGCTGAATGTATAGTTTCTCTTTGTGGGAAGGGAGAGAACTATTTCAATCAGTTGCATTTCTTGGCATTCACACAGTGTGTTTCCTATTCTGTAAGCTATCTGCCAGGGGCTGCTCTGCGGGGCAAGAAAGGGGAAGCTTCCTTACTTGCCACTCCTATGAATTATTAAGCAATTGTTTATATTCCTTACTTGAAGGAGATTATTCTTCATTACCTTCTACTTTTCCTCAAAAATTTACATGAAATGTTAATAACCTTGTCACAGGTGATGGATCAATATTAGTGTATTGGGACTCTAAAATACATTTATATATATATTTTTATATGTGAATGATTTATTATATTGTTACATTATTATGTAAAGCATATTTGTGTTTGGTATTTACATATAGACACATGATAAACATATGAAACACAACATGATTCAGCGTGTGCACCTCTCACCTTATTCCAACAAGCTGGTGCAATGCTCACTCCTCTCCCTTTGCTTGTACTAGTATGTTTAAAGGGGAGTGATGTGAAATGCAACTTCAGCTTTTGTTAAGGAAAGAAAACCTTGCAACAGATTTTAAAGCCCTTTCCCTTTGTCAGAGTCAGAGACATAAGTGGGGTCTTTTTTTTTTTTTTTTCATTATTTTTTAATTGAGTCAGTGCTCCTTCATTACCTCCAGGAGCCGCAATGCAGAAGAGCATTCCTCATTAGAGCAAAAAACCCTGCTGCTGCCTTGCATGAGGGATGTACCTGTTCTAGGCATTTTGCTGTCCACAAGAAACCTCCTTAAGGCAAGAAGCAGGGTTTCTTTTCCTTTCTTTCTGGAGACTGAGAGGGTATACTAGGAAATCACAGTGCTGTAATTCCCATACTGTTGGGTTTTCTAATAAGCATCACTTCTGGCCAAGTAGGCGGGACATTGGAGCACACAAACCCAGATCTAATTCCAAATGGTTATTTTTGTGTCCCTGTAACCTCAGCTAGCTGAGATCCTGTGAACAGTGCCAGAGTGGCAGCCCCCTAGGAATGGGCTGACCAAGCTTTTACGGCGTGTGCTGACCTCTGCAATCTGTTCCTGGCTCCCCAGCAAGTGGACGCTAAGTGAGCTCGGGTTTGATGACACACACAGGCTGATTACTCCCTCTGAAATACCAACAAAACCGGGAATGTTCTGACATGCACGAGCTGGTGCCCTCAAGACCTTGCTGAGTTGTCCTTGTCACTGGCAGGAATGCCTCTGGTCTGTGGCTGTAACTTCAAGGAAATTGTTTCTGTTGAGGCCTGATTGGAGCTCGTTCCATCCTTCCAAGGGCAGCTTCTGGGCTGCCTGCTCTGTGTGCAGGAACAAGGAGGGCTATCAGGTATTCTCAGAGAAGGAAGGGTCTTTACAGTTTACTGGTTCAAGGGAGCTCTGGCTGTATAGAGTGATATTGCTCTGGCATAATTTATTTGTAATAGTCTTGCCTGGTACACGTTGCCGTTCATATAACTTCTTTATCTGATTATTTTGCAATTGTACTTAATTGCATTTATACAACTTTTAGATGAAGTCACAACCACACCCACAGGATTTTTTGATAAACAGTTGAATTTGCTTCATTTTTTCTTACTCTTAAATCCTCTGATAGCGTCACTGCTGTCAAAATTATTTTACAGAAATTCTGAAATGAGTTGTAATTTTGGAACAAACATTCATTTCCAATTTGGTTCAAGCTAATAAAATATGATTATCATAGTGCTGTTACACTTTGATATATTCCAGAACCCTGTATAAAAAGGCAAAGCTTTCCTAGCAGCTGCTAGATACCAGATATTTTTTCTTGGTCTCAGCCTTGAAGTGAGTTTAGTTTGAAGGACTCATTGTTATCTTAAATAATGCTAAGGAAAAGTTAAAGATAGGATTTAAGGACTTATGTTAGTGCATATGTATTATTTAGAAGCAGTGGATTTTTATTTGTGTTTGCAATCTATAATCCAGGTAGCTAATGCCTTCAAATGTAAACCTAAAAAGGATGTTCTCTTTTTGGCAGTAATCTGTATATCAGAAAATTTAGATATTCACATGTGCAATTAAACTTTCTGTTCCACATTTATCCTTTTTCTTAATTTGTTTCACACTTTGGAGCAACATATGCACGATGCTTTTCCTGAATGGGCAGTATCTTTATGTTATTGTATATGGGGGACAAAAGGGACCAGGATAAGGGTTTCAAATTACACAATTATTTGGAAATGGTGACAATAGAAATTGTTTGTTTGTTCTTCCAAAATTGTTGATTTTTTCCTGTGGTTTAGAAATTACTCTCTCACAGGACAATACTATTACCTGCTTAATCATAAGGTATTTTGCTGCTAATACTCCTACAGCTCTAATATTCAAATCTTAATAATAAGCTTATAAAAATCTCAGTTCTGTTCTTCCCATGGGAATCTACTTCTGTCATTACTAACATAGCTGAAGCCAGCCTAAGTTGTGCAATTACTTTCTCAAGTGCTTACAAATTGTTTGCCAAATTTTTTTAATTGTTGACATAATTTCAATGAATTATGTTGCTGGTATTTTACAGATTTTATCAACCTTCACATTCTCAGTATTGTAAATGCTTCTGAATGACTGTGTCATATGTACATCTTATTTATGTTGTTTTGTGGACCTCAGCAACAAAGTTGAGCTAATTTTTCTGTACTATGTCTCAAGAACTGAAAATAGGAAATGCAACACTGGAGCACATTCATTATCCAGCTGCTTGGCTTTTCATCCAAAATGGTTACAGCCAGATGTTTCTGACAAGTGCAAAGACTCTCCTCTTCCCTAATGAAGAGCGATTTTGTTCAGTACTAAAGAAATAGAGTTAAATTTTTTAATGTAATTTATCCATGTTTGACTTTCTGAATGTTGTATTATTGTCCCATCTGTTACTGCCTGTGACAATGAATGCCAGTTTAATTTGTGGGGGAAGGTATTTTGGTTTATGGCTTGGGGTTTGATAGTGTCAAGTGCCATCTTGTTGCACGCCCTCAATGAATTTCTCCACATCTCTCTGAGTCCTTAATTACCCTACAGAGCGTTTTGAGATGGCTACATTAGTACTGCATGCAGTATCTCAAATAAGGCAACAGCAGTGATTTGCCATGACATGTAGTGTTGTATTCTCCCTATTATCCTGCACATGTGGTAGCATTATTTGTTCTTGTTGCTGTATATTGAGATCAGTATCTTCCTGAGTTGTTCACAACAATGTCAAGTTGATTTTCTTTACTTCTAATTTTAAACTTCGCAAGCATTTCTTTCCTGTGTATAGTATTTTGCATTTCTGGACACTCAACTTCACTAGTCAGCCTGTCCCACTTGCTTAGTTTCTCCTGAAATTTTACACTTCCATTTTCATTTATAATTTCAGATTAAGTGTGGCTCTTACTGGTCTGAAATCCCACTCGTTATCCCATTTACTTTTTAGAAAAATAGATACAATATTTGTTGCTTCTAGTTCTTTTGCACATAAATGGTTTTTAATGAAGGACGATGTATTCTTAGCAGATCAGCCTGTTTATTCTGAAGCTCTTTCAGCATTTTTGGATGCTCACCATCTGGGCAGGTTGACAACTTGCTAACATACTGCTGTCACTATCCAGGCCTTCGAACAGGAAGTGAGAATGGGTCAGAAAGTCCTTTTTCAATTGAAATAATTCAGTTGGAAGAATAAAGTAAGGCTGAGTTGAAAACAACTTTTGAGAATTCAGAAATTGATTTGATGAATGGGAGATTGGGAACAGTAACATAATTATTGCCATCATCCACTTCAGTTTATTTGGAGTATAAATAAACAATTCTATTAATATAAATATGCATATTTAGGGGCAAATTGCTTTCTACTGTAACAAATTTGAAGACAGAAGTATTACACTACCATAACTAATTGGAGCAATTCAGGGTCTCAAAGCCCAAATACAACACCACTTCTGTATAGCACACTGGAGGTCTTTGTAGTTACAGTTCATTTCAGGAAAATTCCTGAATAGAAATAGGGTTAGGTTTGCCTCTGAGCACTTTGTTTAAGTGAACTATAAACAGAGACATGCCTGTAACACCAGCCATTAGAATTCAGAGTCATCAGTAAGGAAGAAAAGTTGCCATTAGCAGTAAGTCAGGCAGTGTACCGCAGATCGGTCTGGAGGAATTGAACTCCCCAAGACCTCGGCATTTATCGGTGAGTTCCCAGCCACAAAAACGCATTCAGCCATTCTAATCAATAGGAGTCTAAATCACAGCTTTACTGCCACGCTTAAGTCTCCAGATCAGCAAGAATGAGAGGGGAAGGCTTGCAGGCATATGAAAGGTAGTGGGAACTGTTGGCAATATGTGTAACAAATCAGAGAGAAAACCTGCTAGGCAGTGGGGGAGGCATTAACAGCTGAGTGAATTGAGTGCTTGGGTTTGCATTTTCCATCTGCTGAACCTGGCTTAACTTCTGTCTGGCCCTGGCCCTGTCCCTTTCTGTAGCGTGCTCACCACTCCCTTTGGGCCGCCACGGCTGAGACTGATGGAGCAGAGAGGTGTCAAAAGGAAAAAAATCCACATATTGGGATCATGAATGTAGTGCATTAAGTTTGTAAGCTTCTTACTGTATTTTGCAAGAACTGGTGATTATCTGGATTTTCAGGGGTCCCCACTGAGGAGAAACACATTATGTCTTTCACAGGATGGAAAATACTTCCTTGAAAGGGAAAACTTCCACTCTCTTGAGATTTGCTGTGGGCAAATATATTCTATTCCTAGTTGTAACATTTTGAGCTTGCTGACTTAACTGCTTTCTCTTGGTACTGTTGTCAGCCTGAGGACTTTTTGTTACTTCAATCGTTTTAATATTCTTTATTTTCCATTGAATGCTAACACAATATATTTTAATGCTTATATACATAAATACAGCTGTTAGTGAGCTTCCCACTAGAACTTATCAAAGCATATCACGTTACTAACTATGCAAATAATTGTTTCCCATCCTCAAGCGTTCTTCAAGTGACTGTTATAACCCCTTCAAATAAAGTTAAAAAATTAAAATAATTAGGAGAAGTTATAATTAAAATTAAATAAAAACCAATAATACATTTCTGTTTGTTTTGTTACCTTACACAACAAGATATTTCCTTACTGAGTTTCTTTCTTCATAGGAAGAATGCATTTTGGAATATTTTTTCAATGGAAAATAAGTAGAAACAAAAAACCTGCAAGTTCTAGGCATTGCAATATACAAAATAAAAGAAGCTACACATGGTATTGTATTAGGCATTCTGAATGTATTTTTTTATATCCCTTCCCAGGTAGAGAGGTGCATATTCTTTTATATTTGTGGTCTATTAAAATATAATGAAGTAGTTGTAGGAATACAATACTATTCCATTAATATTCTTTTTTTCTGTCTTAGACATTAACATGACTAAGCAGTATCAAGGATTAGCAGTAGGAAGGACGGCCTTCAATATCTTCTTCTCTAATACATTTAGTACCTTACATACTCTCTCAGTTACAAACAAAACAATTAAGGAGCTTAGAAAATCCATTACAACTACAGAAGACAACCAATCAGCCACAAGCAACATAGACTTTGCTGAAAGAAATAGGGTTTTTTTTTAACAGTATTTTTTAAAAGTATCAATGTATATATGATAGAAAGTTCTATTCTAGATTTTTTTCTGACTCTTCCAGTGATATCAGAAGGAGTACTGAGCAGGATGGAATATGGCCTTGTGCTCAGATGAGCTGTTAAAATGCCCAGTCTCAGAGATCAGGAAGAAATACAGGGGGCCACCTAATGAGCCTTTACGCTCTTCTACGCTAAGGATTATGAGTTCTAAAAATACCCCAGTTCCTTATGTGGTACAAAGAAATGCTGTACTCACACAGTAAGAAACTGGCTATTGTCCCTGTGGGTCTCCACCTGACATAAACTGACTAGAGAAAGGGATTTTCAAAAGAGAACAGGTTTTGATTCAGCATCTTATAGTAATTATCTGACCTTCCAAAAATGACATAGGCATTAAGAAGTTCCCAAATCACTAGTGCTTGACTACAGGAAAAACATTTCTGAAGGAACAACCACACTGATACTGCAGTTGTGCTCTCCAGCAGATTGATCCTTTGCTAACCTCCACTGTACCGTGGCTAGTTTTATATGTATTGTGAATGTAAAATTCTAATGACTCACACCCTTGCAGGCATTTAAATTCCTCCTTTAAACCCAGGAGTAACAGTGAATTCCTGTAAGTCTGTCACATTATTTCAGAGTGAGGTAACTCAGGAGAACAATCATAGCACTATGATAGCATAGGCCTTAGCCAGCATAGCTGGCTGGCTCTGAAATACATTTCCATGAAACATAACTTTTTCAAGGTACACTGTGAGACAATATGTTGTTTGTAAATAAATGTTGGTAGCAGATTAGCAAGTTTCTCCAACTCCACTTAAATTCAGCCATATGTTTATAATATGCTCCTAAGAAGAATGATGCATAGCCATTATCTTTATAATTTGATAGAGAGTGGACGTAGGCACATATAATGGGAAAAATCAGATCAAAACCAGTGCACATAATTCAACATAACCTCAAGTATAAGACTGAAACAGAAGACAAGAAGAAATAGAAAACACTTAATGGTTTGCTGGTAGATTGGAGATAGGTTCATGACTTTGTATTTCTGCCTTTCCCATGCAAAGTGCAGAGAAGAAGAAATGGACAAACTGAGCTGGCAATCACAGATGTGCAGCCAACATTGAGAGACAGTAAAAAATATTATTTGGGTTCATTTGGGGTTTGAAATCATGCTCATGTAACAGCTAAAACTATATAAAGGAAATATGGTTTGACATATAAAGTAAACTGCCAAACAAGAGATTATTTGTTAAGATGACTTTTGGAAATGTATTTATTAAAAAAAACAATTGGGATGATTCAGCTGTGAAACAGTTTAAAATCTTTCTACTCACATTGTAAATACTTATGGAATAGGTAGTTATTAAGCCAAATGCTTAGCAGAACATATGCAGCTATGGATAAAAAGGCATCAGGAAAAATTAACTTATAGGGTAGTATTTTTCAGGTGAGATTTTTTTTTCTTTTCAAATAACATTAAATATAAAAAAAAACCCTACATTCTTTATCACAGAAGCATACAGTTTAGGACTGATTTCCTAAATATACATGAATCAGCTCGTGATTAGCTGACAGGCACAGTGTGATTAGTTTTATTCACCAATCAACATCTCTGAATGGTAGAAATGTCTAGAAATGAACACAGTATTCTTGTCTATATTTTAAAGATATGGAAGTGGAGCACAAATCTTGATAACTTAAGTGAGTGAAAAGGTGTCTAAAATAAACTTGAGCTTTTTTCCTGAGCTGCACCAAATCATCTTCAGCATCAGTGTAGGTTTCTCTCAAGTGGTGAACTAGATGTATGTAAACAAAAGACTATTTTAACTCTGAGCTTGGAATAGATTTTGATGTCACATTCATATTTGGCACAATTTAACAGATATAGTTATCTTCCCTGGAGTTGCATACAAACTATACAAACTGGCTTTATCCTGCCACATTCAAAGTTCCCTGAATTTCAGAAGTACCTGGAACAGATTCATTGCCAGGTAGTAGAAAAAAATTACTTCCCATTCACTACCTTAATTCAGAATAAGGAATAAATTCATTGAAGACTAAATAATTGCAATTACAGTGGAAAGACTTGACAAGGACACAGAATTCATGCAAGTGATGTGTGACAGTTCAGCTATATACATAATGCTAGCTGGAAAATAAGCTCTGCTTCTAGCTTTCAGTGCAGTAACAGCCCCAGTGCTGTATAAGAGATTTGTTTTGTGCTGCTTCAGCATCAGGTGAAGAAACACAGACCTTTACCTTGTCTTTCATTCTACCAAGTTCTTTGTAAATTTTAAGAAAATCACATCCAGTTGTACATAGTACAAAGGCCTATCCTACAATTAGATGTGTATAACTGAACCCTTCATCCTACAAGCACATCTAGATAACTGAATTATTTTTTTCTGGTTAGAGTTCTGTTTAAGTCATTGAAGCTTTACATAAGTACAAGGATTGTCCAGGTGATAATTTATAGGCTTGTGTTTCAATGCAGTGTTTTTATCAAGAACTTCTTGTTATTAGTAAAACCCACCTGATCTTCAATATTGTGCATCTTCTATGCAGTACAACACTGCATTGGGCAATATGCCTTCTTGGCTTTATTTTATGTGTACAATATATACACAAATAAAAAGTATCACCTGCAAATAATATTTGGAATGTGAAAGACACAAAATGTAAACATTTTATTTGGCAGTTGTTTCAAACAGGTGAATAAATAAATGGAAAAGTACATCTTAATATTCTTTATAGCAACAGATGCAGTTGCACATGTATTTACATATTGTGGATGCAAAGAACAGTTAATTTAATTTCTTTTTGTTAAAAAATGCAACTTCCAACACCACTAGACTTGACAATTAAAGATGAAGATACTAGTAATACTTTGTTCTAGCAATCTCAACTTTTAAAGGCATTCATTTGGAAGTAAGATAAGAGAGTCATCATGCATTTAGTTCATTTTGTCCACTTACGGTAGAAAGTCTGATGTAATCTCAGAATTATGAGTGTCATGCGCTTAAGTCAACTATGACATGTTTATAAATCAATGTAGTTCCCTTAAAACTTGAAGCAAAGAGAAAATCTCGTTTATCGATGGAGACATGTATGAAAGATCTTGGTGCCTGTACGTTTAATTCTTGAAACTTCACAAATTTTGCCTTTTCCGCATCCCAATAATAGACTTGAGTGAAAGAATAATCACTTCCAAGAATGGCATATTGATAATTTTTTATCTGAAGTGGTTGGAATACCATTGACCCTCGGGATGGCATCCTTTGTAAATCCAGAAATGCTGAACCACCCCATTTCATTACTTTAGAGTCCCCAATAAATCTTGTTAAGCAAATGTATACATCCTCTTTCACTTTGAAATGCTTCACAGCATACGCATCTTCCATATCTTGAATATCAAACCGCTTAACAAATTCATTTGTTCCTTTGTTCCATTGATATATTACAGGTCTTTGCGAACTACTTGACAGAATTAAATGTGGTTTGCCAGATATTTCAAGATACTCCACATCAGTATCTCTGTACCAGGCATGCAGAGACTGATGGGAATAAAATCCATTCCCATTCCACTTGTAAACCGTGGTGAAACCAGCCTTTGAACTGTCTGCAACAACAAAATACCAGTCTTCAGCAATCCTGAAAGTTTCAATGTCATTGGGTTTTCGGATTTTAAGGATTTCAATATCTTGAATTTTTATAAACTTATTAGCAAAAATATCTCTTTTATATATGTGGGAGCCTCCAAACAGCTGTGCGACAATGACATACAGCTGACTCTCAATAACTATAGGTTTACACACAACAGTTGAAGTACCTATAAAAAGAAAAGTAAAAGACAGGGGGTTAGTACTACTTTTTGGATAATTTATTGTAACGTTATCTGTCAAGCAGTGTTCATACCTGTAATGTTGTCATAATTCCTGAACATCACTTCCACATGGTCCCATTCAAGAAAGATGCATTTTCCAGTAAAAGGCTGAGCAATAACCACGTGTTCATCATTCATATATGAGAAAGTATCTACTGACAGAGATTGGTATGGCAGGGACTGATAAACTTCAAATTCTGCAGAAGTGCACACAACAGATGATAATTACAGAGATATTTTACATACTGTACTGAAAAAACCAACTGCCTATCAGATGCAAATTTATTTACAAATTACAGTATTTCATCACTAGTCCAATTTTTCTGATAAATGATGAAGGAGCACTGCAATCTTTCTCAATAAATGGAGGTACTGTTTTATATCCCACTTTTCCAAATCATTATGTAACATATTAAAATTTGAGAAGATAATGAAATGTAGGACCTTGCTCCCAAATGATTCCCATGTCAGACTTAAACCAGCAGAGTTCATATTGATGTTAGTAGAAATTGCATCCAGAATGCAGCATTCCTACAAAAACGAACTCTAGAATGAAAAACTATAGTTTTGACTTTAACAAGATCAAATAATTTGAGGCACATTACCTGTAATAATGCAATCAAACTCTTCTGGAGAGAGGCTATTGATTTTGCGCCTATTATATTCTGGTGGGCTTTCACAGTAAATGTCTTCAACAGTTGCATTGGTGCTGCCCAGCCACTCCACTAACCACTTCAGTTTGCAGTCACAATTAAAAGCATTGCCTCTAAGATCTCTACAACAAACAAATCATGCATTGAAGATAAGTAGTCAGCTAATTCATTTCTCCTTAGAACAACAAAACAGGCTTCTGTTAAATATGTGCCCTCTTGCTTATTCTCATTTGAGGCCTTCCTGGCTTAATTTTGTCCCGACCCATACTTTAACCTACATACCAGAATCCACACAGATTTAATTATATTAAGATAATCAAGGAGACCTTAACTTGGTGATCAGTCAGAAATTTTTATCGATTTCCCCAAGTTTACAGGTACGCAAAAGCCTCCCAAACTAATAACCCCGTTTCCTTTGGATTATCCTTTGTCAGTAAGAGCATTCTAGATAGCAAAATAGGAATTAATATAACCTGATGGTCAGCCAGTCAGTATTCACTGTCTCCTTTAGATAGTCTCATTTAGTGCTTCAGGAGACACAAGCAAAGGAGTTCTGTTCAAGTCTTTTCCAGCTGTCTTCAATCAGATTCCCGATGGTATGTACAGGAACAGGCAAGCGCCAGGAGCAGACTGTGTGACCACCTGGCCACAGTCAGCCGTGCCAAGGAACGCTCCAGCTACGCTGGCCGTGGCCACATCTTACTACTGCAGCTCTGCTCTAGGGATTCAGCCTACCTTGTTCATACTGGGAGCAGGCAAAGGGTTTTCTGAGCTTATTATCCCAGATCAGATGGAACAGGATTTGGTATATTGAAAGCAGGATCTATTTCACTAAAGCAATTATAAGATTTATCTATTTATCGATTTTGTATTTTTGCTGGTATTATATACATATATTTAAACAAGCTGATGTTTTGATCTGGTTGCAATTAGATTTTGTATGGGATACTTACTCAGACACATGCTTTATTGATAAAAGATAGCTTTCTCAGGAACTGCTTGTACATTAAAATGTTACTCCATTAAATATCTTCTACCTTCCCTGCATGCCTTGCTCTCTCATGCATCCCTAAGGATCTTCCCTTCTTATACACGAAATCTTAATGAACATGCAGCTTTATTACATAACTACTAACAATGTTACTTATCCTCATAACTGGTGGAATATTCAAAAAGATCACAAATTTTCAACAACAGCAGACAAATAAAACAAAGTCTACCCACACTGTGTAGTCTCTACCCAGTAATAAGGTCCATTACTGGCTACTGGTTTGAATGGTTACTCAGAATGTCCTCTAAAATAATCTCTTTATACTTCTAGTATGATTAAAAGATTAATTAATTGCTTTCTTACACATTTGTTAAAGAATCCAAGCCTTTAAATATGTCTTTTGGAAGTGACTGGAGATTATTATTTGCGAGACTCCTGTAAAAGAAAACACTTCAATATTAGTGCTAGTTGTTCATGAAACTACTCATTTTTGCAAGTTGTGATATACTGTGTGGGGTTTTTTACTTACAGCAAAGAACACTGGTATTTTCCAGCACTTAGTTCTAAAAGATTGCTTTTAAGAATAGCTCATTTACTTTGTGACTTTTCCTTCCACTAAAATGCCATGCATCCTTCTGCTTTCTCACTCTTCAGCAGCCTTGCAGCATTTACAATACTTCACTTAGCAGAGTAAAAAGTTCTATCACCTTTGGTGTTTTGCCAACACCATTTAACATTTGAAAACGATTAGTCATGATTGTATCTACTGATGTTTTCCCTATGAGATCCCAATACATGCTCATTTCACCGCAATTTCCCCACTTTCTTGTACCTCTTCTGGAAGGAAAATCTTACTAATATGGGCTGATGGACTTATCTTAGGTTTAGTTCATAGTTTTTGAAAATATGCAGTAATAGGCAATAAATTACTGATAGGCATGAACTGCTTTCCTGGCATGTGTGTGTGTAAATGTGTATTAGACCAGGAAAAAATGTTATTAATTCCCAGTTTTCAATGTTGGGAAAACTTGTTTAAATTCAATAAGTATTCCAGCTAGTAGAAGTGACAAGGAAATGTGATCAGGCTTTGAACAAACATTTCAGTCAGACTGTCTCTGTAAGTCTGCCGAAGGTCTCAGATGTCACAGAGGGCATGACAGAAAAAGAATAATGTTGTAGGGTATAGTTCATGCCTCTTCCAATTAACAGAGTTATTTATTACTTATGAGAAGAAACAAAATGGAAAGAAATCATTTTAGATTAAGATCCCAGTTAAAATCTGTAGCTAGTAAGACTTAGAATCTCTTCTGTTTTAACTTGTAAACATAAATGTTATTTATTAACCACAATTTCCGTAGGCAAGCAAAGACACTTAGGCACATACTTAAATACAAGAAAAAGCCCAGATGTACTGGGCCTGCTGCCTCATTTAAAAACAGGTGTTTGTCTGATCAGTAAGTATGGGATGCGTCCATTAGTCCATTCTGACCACCTGGGAGGTAGTACATCTGATTGGAACACTGTGAATGTATCATGTGCTTCACTTATGTGAAATTTTATGCTCCAAAGCAATTCTTTGAAATTCAGGTAAGTCCCATGGAGGAATCTGTGTTTACTTGCAAGCTGAGACAAGTTTGATGCCCTATATTGTTTTTATATGTTATTTTATAGCAAACTAAAAAGGAGGACATACTTGGAAGTAGGAGTGGTTTGCAGCTACCATGGGTACATGACTGACAGAAAAATCTAAGCAAGGTTTATGCATTTGACAATTTTTGAATGAAAATTATGCATTTTATAGTCCACTGTTAAAAAGCATGCTTATATATGAGAAAACACTGTCTTGCCTAGATGGTGCTGTACATAGTATTTGGATTATAATAAGAGAATAAAGATAGACTCAAACATGCAGTTAAATTAATGGTGACAGTTCTGAGAGAAATGCAATCAAGATTACATCTCATGCATAGAAATTACCATCCACTGTAAGATTTTGACATTAAATTAGTAAATTAGTAAAAAATGCAATATTTAAAAAATTTTTCTGTTCTTAAATGTACTTTGACCAGAAAATAAATCCTGTTGCACAATAATAAATTCTATATGACTCTCTTTTACAGTAAGGACACACTGTAATTATTGAGGTTAATTGCGTTATAAAAGTAAAAATGTTTGGATAGCTTACTACATTCCAAAATTTATGTTGCGAAAAGGGAGTAAATAGAATAAATAGAACAAAGTTCATCTTATCTAACTTCATAGAACTTATTTGCATGCTCATTGACTATGATTCTTTTTAATATATTTTATGTACACAAGTACTCTCTTGTTTCTTAAATGAAAAGTGCCTCAGGGTGCCAAATGATCATTCTTAATGTGTATGTGCAATTTTCCCCAAAAGATGGGGAGTGGTTCTTCAAGCCGATTAAACTAGTGAGGCCTTTGCAGTTATTTTCCATAAGTTTCTCATTGTCTTTGTGAATAGCACTCCATGGACAATAGCAGCATGATGCACAAATCTATGTCCCAAAAATGTGCATAAAATGGCAGTTGTGCCTCAAATGTGGTTCTGTCTTTTGCATATGTTTTCTCTTGTGAAACTCTGAAGCATCCCCAGAAACCAATGTAACAGGCAAGACAAAATGTTAGCCTTGGACTATATGCTCTGTGGAGAAGAAACTGTGCCTTCCTCTGTTTTAGAAAAGCAATTTGTTCACTGGCGGCAGCAGCTACTAAATAAGTAAATGAATATGATAAATAATGTACTGGAGCCATTTGTGAATATAAAGCTACTCATGTGCACAAATATTTTGAAGATAGGGTCCCAGTTACCAACCGTATCCAGCTATCTTTTTTTTCCTAACAACAATATAATTCTGCCTATAGCTCTAATATGGATTGTTATGGGATGTGCACAGCCTTTTTATGTACCTTTGCCTCTCCTCTCTCTTTCCTCTTCCTCAGACCTAGAGCCATTCTGTATGTAACTTTATCTACACGAGTAGTCACAGTAGGCTTGGTTTCAGCCAGCTGTAAATCTTGTCCTGACCAAAAGGGAAAGCATAAAGTGTTTTATGGTACATTTACTAGGTGGTGGTGATGTGGTGAATTGCAATTCGACTATTATATTTATGCATTAACAGTTTAAAATAGAACCTTTGCTTTCTCTCCTCTGCCAAATATATGAAAGAAAAAGTTAAATGACCCTGTTTCAAAATCTTCTTGGAGGTTTCATCATGTTAAGGCCAGAAGTTCAGAATCCACTTCCCTGCCTATGACACGCACATGACATGCTTCAGAATGCAGATGCTCAGAAGTGGGTATAAAACCATGTCAGGAACACTACAGATGTTTTAGCCTCATTTTTTTTCCTTTTCTTCTTTCGTAATTTTTTTCTGTTTTCTTATAGTGTGCATTTTGTTTTATAAAAATTCATTCCTCAATAAATTACTGCTGAAAGATAAACTTGCTGTAAGATAAGACAAAAGCCTGTATAAAAACTGTCTCCCTAGCTCAGAGACAAGGAAGCTACTCTTGTTTGCAGTGAGATGTTGCAGGTATTTGTTGCCAATGTGTGTCCCACCTGCTGAGCACAGTGTGAGAAATGCTCCTGCTGGTGAGGGCATGGGGAGCATTGCTCCTACTGCACACTGGCATCCAGAGTGCCTTGGACTAATTTCCCCTCCCAGCTGATGCAGCAAGGGGCTGCAGCAGGTCAGAGGGCAGGAGTTGGCTATTTCCAAGATAGCCAAAGAGATGAGTGGCACACAAGGAATGGTAAGGAGATCCCAGTGTCGGGGTGTGACAGATCCTGACTGTGGGAAGCTCCTGCTTGCATGCAGGAGAGGACAGGGTCTGAGTAGGGTAGGTGCAGAACGGAAGTAGATCAGTAAGGCATAAAAAATACATCTTGTTGCAAGTCTTCTATTTAAAATTGCTCTGGATGGGGATTTTCAAGTTTGATTTCGTTAAATTCTTCTATATTCTATCTTCTGTTGTAAGTGGACACAGGCACAGACAGTGATGGCCTGTCCCAAGAATGGCTGTAATATTCTCCTGGTTCCATGTCAGACTGGAGTACCTGGGAAGAGGTGTGGGTCCATCCCTCAGCCTCTCACATTCCTAACCACAGCTCCCACCTTCCTCTTTTCCAAGTCCCAAACTGGGACTCACCTCATCAGTGCCAAGATTCCCAATTCATACTTCTCCCTGCTCCTACATGCTCAGCTGGAAATCCCCTGTGCTCCAAGCAGAGAAAGTCAGGGAACTACTGCCAAACATGTACTGCTTGGAAGCTGTTTGTGTCTTTGCCTTCTACACATATCACAGTTTGGAAGCCTTTGGTGGAAACACAAAGATTAACATTCTAATTAAATTACTATTAATACCACTTTAATATCCATGAACAGTTATATAAGGAAATCAGAAATTAAACAACACAGTGGTTCAGTTACTATATTAAATGTACCAAATAATATATTCAATCACTTTACTTACAGGTGAATTAAAGATTTCAGTCCTCTGAAAGTATTTCTCGAAATTGACTTAATGTTGTTGTTCTCTATGAACCTGTAATGGGTCATAAAGGGATTCTGGTCAAAGCAATGCCTGGAGCTTGGAAGCCCACCTACTCTATTTAATAATGCCAGGAAATATACTTTTGTCCACTCACAAATATTCTAGATGAGGAAGGCCCATGAAAGCATCATCACTAATAACATCAAAAGTGTTGGACGTAAACAACCTGCATAAAGAAATGCAAAAGAAAAGACCGTTAGGTTTTCAGCAGCTTTAGAAAATGGTTCAGCAAGCCATGGGAGGCCAAATTTCCACTGCCTGGTTTCATGTTTTTTCTGTGCAAGCACCACAGGACTGTAAGGCTGATATATTTCACCATAGTGTGGTGCAAAGAGAAGGATCCAACAATTGTCTACTGGGGCCATCTGATAAAATTCTTTTGACTTCTGTGGGATGTTAACGTGGGTTTATCATGCCAGTAAAACAATGGGATTGTACAAGTGCCTCTGGAGATATACTAGGACAACAATGAAATCTTCAAATACTACAGAGGTTGAAATTGTCTTGGTTTAAATTGTTGGTTAGCCAGACATCAGGTTGAATTTGCAACACTGACAGGAAGGAAAATCCTCTAAATTTTAAGTTAAACTTCTGAGTGTATTTAACCTGAGGGTAGTGAAAATTACTGGGGAAAAAAATGTCTTAAATTCAGTCAGTGTTCAAGTCAGAATTATTTTTAAGACCTCATTATACCTCTTGGAGATACTCTTAGCGTATACATCTAACAGTGAAATACCAGCAGTACATTTAATTTTATGTAATTTTGTAAGCATTAAAAGTGGACTAGAATTGATTTTTCCAGCTTTATTTATGCTTATCAGCCATGTTTGCATTTGTCCATTATCATCTAGCCATGGACTGCCACACTTTTAATGTGGTGAGACATCATAAAGTACAATGAACTTTACCCCAGTGGAATACTACATGCATACTACTACAATATTCTAATCAATTGGCCTGATGGATAAATAGATTCATACTATGGCATCCTTAGACATTCAGGAATGCAAGATTTCCAAGTACTAATTAATCCACTTAGTGGGTTAATCTCTTTTTTTTTGACATTTACATTCAGAATAAATTGCAGGTAATTTATTTTCTCAGTTGGCTATTGCAGATTGTGCTTTTTCCACTTTCAGTGTGTTCCTATATGAAGTGTATGAAAAAATACAAGCAGGTAATTCTTTCTTTTTGTCAAAATCAAGAAATACTTCAATTTTAGAGAAAATAAATATTTTATAGAATTATTGAACCAGAAGACCAATTTATTAAATCCTGCAACTAATTTTACTTTTTTGATGTGATTTTATTTGATTTCTTTCCCCCTTTTCTGCACTCTATAATTTAGAAAACAGAGTGGTATCTCTTTAAACAGTATTGCTATTTTAGAGATTCCCAGGCTTACAGCATAGGTCTTGCACTTGGTGAGCTCATTTGCCTTCCAACTCATACCTCTCCCCAATGGCTATATCAGATGTATTTGATGCACAATGGTTTTTTTCCCCCCAGTTTGTCCTGAAACACGATAGTTGCTGCTTCCAGGGATAGAGGCTGAAGGTATGGTGCTGTACCTAGGGACTGTATCCCTTGGCAGGAACAGTACAGTGCCAGCAGCAGGTACAAATCCTGATGCCATGATTACCTCCCTTCTTCCTGCGGGCTTTCATGTCACCCTCAGCACATTGCTGATACACAGAGATAAAAGTGCTGAAGATGAGAGCTGGGAGGTTTTCTCTACATTTAGGAAAAGACTTTGCTTTCACTTCACCGTAGCTGTGTAGGTTCTTCGTATTTTTGTTGTCACATGAAGAGCATAGAGCATAGCATCCATACTACAAAAGAAAAGACGTCCTGGACTGGGAGTTACAACTAGTGTTTAGCTCAAGACCATGATTTTTCCAGAGACCAGTGGTGCTACTATATTAAAAATAGCAGTAAATAATAATAGCAGCAGAATTACACCATATTTAGAAATCTGTGACTGGTGTGTTGGAGATATCCAATTACATTTGGACTTCAAAAATGTAATGCTGGAAACTATTTCTATATGTATTTCTATTACTATAGAAATACATATAAACTGCTAAATCTTGCTGTTGGCTAAATTAAACCTACCAACACAGCCATAATCATGCAAAGTTAAAACTTCCTGTAATGTTTATTTAACGTAAGTTTTCCATATTCTTATTTCCCGTATTATCTTCTGCCAAGGATGAAAATTTTTCTTTCCCACATACAAACTGGAGTGTAGTCCCCACAGATACAATCCTGCTCCTATGGTCTATGTTTAAGAAGTCATTTACTTTAGATCAGCAGCCTGACATTCCAAGGATGGCAAGCAGTTCAACTACTATGTTAAAAATATATCTGGAAAACAGACTACTGATCAAAGCCCACAGTGGAACAAACCCTGCTTTTCTGGGGTGATAGTTTTTATTGCAGCATTTATGAACAGCAGCATAGAACATGCATTTCATTGTAGAGTAGAAATGGAAATTGTTATCATTACCAAAATGCCATAAGACATGCCCAAGCCCACTGTTCCAGGCACTATAATAACTCAAAATAAGATGACTGTGTCTGTCCTACTCTATCATGCCCAATTCTGCCTGCTTTGCAGTGGGATTGCTAAGTGTAGGTGGTGTATCGTAGCCAAGAGAGATGATGTCCTACTCACTCTGTTCAGATACAAGCCCCACCAGTGCTGCTGCTTTTTCCCCCTCTCTTTTGAAAGGCCCATTGCAGAAATTATGTGAGATGTGTCCCTTTTGTGATCTATGACCACCTGGGAAAAGCTTCTCTGGAATAAAGCACCATGGAAAAGCATTTAGGTTTCCATAGTAACTGCATTTACCTATTTACCCTGTATCCAAAATTGTACAGTATGTCTGCACCTCCTTATCAGCTCCACTTGAGGAAGCAGAGTACAGACAGGGTCAGGGCTTCAGCTATCGGTACACAACCAGTTTAATTTAACAGCCAGGGAGCTCCAGTAAATCAACATTACACCTCTGACCACATCCAGAGTGCACGGGAAGTCGGTTTGGGACAGACATCCGATTTTGGTTTTGATCACACTGGGAAGTCTGCCCTGCCGGATTTCTGAGACAAATCTGGGTGTGTGTCAGGCTGGCAGCACATCCACTATAAACAGTTCAGGTTACACCCCCTCTACCTCTGTATAGCTCACAATTATATAATCGTATGCCCACATTTCTAGGAAAGCCTGTGAGCCTGTAAAAATCCTATGTTGAAATGCAGCTAATAGTTAAACATCCTAAAATATTCTTTTTCTATGTATACCTCATCGCAGTATTTGATTTTTAAATAATTACTTCAGTCTTTAATTGGAAGAAAATCATCATTACTTTTAAGACCATGAAATAACAAACAGGGTCAAATCCAGGTACTATAGAAGGCAAAACTCCCACTGAAGTGACTAAACTTCCACAGAAGCAAAGGCAATTTTACATGGAAAAGGACCTCAGGACCTGTCCCACTGCAGTGACGGGCCTGATCTCAGGGGTTCTGAGCTCACAGTCGACAGGAGTTGCAAATGGACAGCTTTATACTGGGATCACATCCCAGGAATGCAGAAAATAAACAAGAATAGTTGTTGCAATACTTAAGTCCTTACTGTAATGTGAATTAAAGTATAATGAAGATAACATGCATTCTGTCACCAAAAGCTTCAGCATGTAAGCATGCAAAGTAGTACTGACAACAGACAGCCTTGCAAAATACTAAGTAAAAATTAAACATGCACTGTCTTTCAAATTGCTAAAAAGTCTAGTATTTTATGATCTCATAAATCTGCTGCTGTTTCTTATAAAATTAATACTAAGACCCTTTTTGAAATATTTACGAATACATATACATTTCATAACAAAAATTGTATCATTTAAATATTTCTCACAGAAGCTGCAGAGATGGTGTGAGCAAAAAACTCCCTTCCGGGATTTTAGTAAAAGCAGATCTCACAAAGGATCTGTAAAGAAGAAAAAAACAACCATATATTAATGTAGCCTCATATATCCATGGCTATAATACTGATCTGGTGATCACAGAGAAATTTATTTATATAAGTAAAAAAAATTACCTTCCCCCACCCCCCCCCGAATATAATGTGACAGGTTTCATGTACTATACTAGAAGGTATAAAATGAGATGTGTGCACATACACAGACAGACAGACAGATGAAAGAGATTTAAAATCAGGATTTAAGAATGCAGCACAATTTTAACACATTAGCTGATGATTCTGAATGCTGGAGGTACTCCCTGCAGCAAGCATCCTTCTGTATGCACTGAAAACACCACACATCCTAGTTCATTTTAAATCATAAATTAAATAACCAAATGCTTACAGCCCTTACAGTGAGATAACATCAGGCGGAACGCTGCGAGGAATAGATCTGGCATTTTCACATAAAGCATTATCTTTGGTACAAGTACACCAGGCAGGACATTTTGGCTTCACTGGTTTCTTCCCTTCAGTCAGCAAAAGCACAGATAAAAGGCATAAGAAATAAGCAATTCTTCTAAAGGGTCTGCTGGCATTTCCCATTCTTTTGATCCGCTCTCGTTCCAGCCAGTTGAAAGAATATCCCAAAACATGAACAGGGTTCTTTATTCAGCCATTGGATGTCTTTCTCTAAGTCCAGGTCAATATTTGTCTCTGCTTTCCCAACCCTTTTCTTTCTCTTTCACTCTGTTTTTGTAGATAGAAACCTGCAGCTGATCTGTATGTTTCCACTCACTCAGGCAACGTACTGCTCAGAGAAGAACCTGCGAGGTGCTGTAAGATGGGGAAAATCCAACCGGCTGAAGGGAAAAAAAAATAGGAAAGAAAAAAAAAAAAGACTTGCATCACCACAAAAACACTGAGCACAACACAGCATTAGATTGCAAAGTGATGTAACTGAGAAATACACTGCTTTCTGTTTTCACAGGGAGGCCCTTTCCCTGTTTCCAAAAATAGTACAGCATTATGTTTTGCTGGTGGGTGGGTGAGTGGGTGTGGGGTGGAGTGTATGTGTGTGGGGGGAGAAATCAGTCATCTCTTACTGGATCCCTACAACCTCATGAACCTTTCAGAATTATGCTTCACATATTGCAAGCAGCAGAACTAATGGCAGTATCCACAGGAAAATGAAATCGAATGAAACCATCAAAAGCATTGCTGCAAAAACTGTTAGATTAATTTTTATCCTCAGCCTTTATTGCACATATTTGTACCACTGAAAAACAAACTGCCACACATGGAAAATATTACAATGTATGAGAGAATGCCTTTGACTGTCATTCCTAAACAAAATATTTTCTCATGCAAAATAGACCCCAAATACAGCTTTTTTTTTTTTTTTCACCTTTTTTTCTCCTTTTTTTTTTCCCTCATAAAAAGAATGCTTCTTATTTTTTTGCATGTTTTCTGAGCTGGTTAAATAAAGGCATAGATGGATCAAGCACAGTTCTATATGGACAACATTAATTTAAAGTTCAAGTAAAAAAAATGTTTTTTCTTGGAACTGGTTTGATCATTTTAGATGGAAAAAAAATTATTATTTAAGTACCAGCTGTGTAAACCCATAGTTAAGAATGGACCTTCTTTGAAGAGTGACAGGATAAGGGCAGATCTTGGTGTTAATAATGAACCTTTGCAATACTGCCTGGAGGCTGCAATCTTAAATGAGTGTTAGGTGTGGTATGAGTGCTCTGTCAGATACATTCTCAGCCTGAAGACTTTACAGTATACTACATTAAATATTTTACAGGAAACTTAAGCAGGACCTAAGTATTACTTTATTAATAATGGTAAGACAAAACTAACAAATGCCAAATGGCTGGGAAGCATACAGGGTGATTTTTTGTTCAACATAGTATTGATATTAGGCATGTTTTGCAACCTTTGACAGGTCTTAACACTTCCCCGTTGGATTGTTTACATTAGACAGCTCACAAACACTACTGAGATCAACCCAGTGGTACAGACACTTAATACAGTCAGGCTCACTATTAGCTCCTTCACAGGGATGCTGTCTCCTCACCAGCAGACACCTCATCTTCTGATGAGATTTCTTTTGACTTCTGGTTACCCTTCCTTTGATTTCACATGGCCACCTGACCCTGACCGTTGCTCCTGCTCTACAAGCCACAAAATCACAAGATTAACTTCAGGCCATGTCTATCTTCCTCAGGAACAATCCCAGCAAGGCCTTATTGCGTGATTCATGTGTCCTCCAGGGATTTGAGAGGCTATGGGTAGAACAACAGCCCGCAAAACTGCAAGAAATTCAGTCCATGGACACAAGGCAGGACTCCAGCACTGCTGAATCCTTGACTGGGTGGTGGTTGGGGTCCATCTCCCTGAAATGAGGAGAGACACCCAGAGCTCACACCAGGTGGTGGGACTGCATCCTCTGAAGGACTGGGTGCAGCCAGAAATGTCCAGAAAGCTTTCAGAGGCAGATGGCCACCTTCATAGGCCTTGCTGGGAGAGGACAGCCCTGCCTGTGCATGGGCACACTTCCCACCAGGCATCTGAGCCCGTGGAAGAACGGGCAGCTCGTGCTTTCTTAGCTCCCTTGCTCTGTCCATTGTGTTTTTGTAAAGGTCCTCATTAATTTAAGTGTGGGTTTATGTTTTTGCTCTTAAGAAAACCTTCCCTGTCAGCAGTCTCTCCCTGAAGCAGCACCAGCTAAGAATGACAGGAACCTAGGTTATTTCTGAGCCCACCTTCTGAAAGAAAATGGAACAAAATTACAGCAGCCAAGGCACCAAAATAATTATTAAGTAAATTAAGCCTTCCCATCCCCCAGTATAAAAGGGATTTCTTGCTTTGGATATGATCTAATTGTACCTACTGAGAAGGAAGCTGGATTTGTAGGACTTGCATAAGTAGGCTACACCATCTTCTCCCCTCCAAGATGTCCAATGGCACAGACATGGTGAGGTGAGAACAGAAAATTCTCAAACTCCTTTTTTTTCTGAAAGAGGCCTGTTGTTGTTTGTTTGTTTATTCCTGGCAAAGCTACCCATTGCCATGGCAATATTTTGCCATTGATGGTGAAACCCCGTGTTTCATTTCCTTTGGCTCATTCACTGAAATCCACCATCAATTACCTAGGCATTTCTCTTTAATTAATACTCCAACCACATTGTGAACCTCCTGAAAACTTTGCAGTGTAGTGTTTTCTTCAGTAACAAAAGCACATTCTGCAGCAGAGCAGTAACCTGACTCCAGTTTTGTCCACGCAGAGAACCGCCTGGAAGTTAGTTTTCTATTCCAAACCACATGCCAAAACAACCGCTTTTTCCAAAATTGCAATATTATGAATATTTATAACAGCCCCATCAAAAGACAGGCATATTCACATTTTCCGGGGTCCTTTTCTGCCAATCTCAGCCTCTCATTTCCTGCCATGTAGCAGTTTAAAAACAAAGCGGTTGATGGATTTTCAGTGGCATAGCTTCTCTCCAGCCCGGCGACACTTGGCTCACCCTTTGCCGATGCCATCGCTGTTTGTTCGCGGGCCAGCGGAGCAGGCAGCGGCCTGCTGCGCCCACGGACCAGCGCCTGCCTCTCGGTCCCTGCTTGTTTTCCCGGGTGTTTCAGGTACTGAGTAGGCACAATGGGATTCAAAATTTTCTTTTTCTTTCTGCCAGGTTCCAGCAGGGGGGATGAGGGAGTTGTAGATGCGTTCCTCGGTCTGCTTCCCATCACTTGACGTTCTAGCCGAAAACCCTGCACCTCGCCGTGCCGCGGAGGGGGCCGGCGGTCAGGCGCGTTCCGGGCTGGGCAGCGGGACGCTGCAGAGGGACACTGCAGGGGGACATTGGCTGAGGGTCACCGGCTGAGGGTCACCGTTCGGGGCCGGCGCGGACCCCGCGCCACCGCCTCCCCGCGGCCCCGTATCCCGGCAA
>WEIU01023459.1:472151-485301 GCA_013389925.1 Aegithalos caudatus
GGCGGGAAGGAGCCGAGCGGGCCCACGCCGAGCCGCTGCGGGGCTTCATGCACCAATGTGCCGGCATATCTCACCTCTCCGGCGTCCGCCAGAGCCAACTACGCCTTAGGGACCCGTGGTTTCCCACGCAGTGGCTCTGCGTGGTAAGAGACAAATTGCCGTTTCTTCCAATGTCTCCAGATTGTTTGCTAACAACATTTTTTGATGATAATCAACCATCTAGTAAAAATCTTGGTGCAAGGATATGACAGTCAAAATTAAAGCTACTTTTGCCTGCTGCCACTAGAGGTATTCACCACCCACGACTGCTTGTGTTCTTTGGTCAGACTTAGCACAACTTCCATGGCTTCATTTCTAGAGCAAACATCCTCCTCCTCATCATCATCATCAATATTACCATTATTATCCAATAATACATTTTTAGCACACATTCTCCAATATCTGGTTAAAATATTCATATTTCTACAAGTAAACCTGTTTGCTAAAATATTAGAGGACAGCAAACACAAACGATCAGAACACAGAACAAAAATTCTTTAAAAAATATTTAATATTTTTCAAGGTATTAACTCCATGCCAATGACTATATTTGCATATTTGCATTAGACTAGAATGTTTTCGTTACCAACATATGACAAAATTTGAATAGTCTTTCTGTGATTTCATGCTCAGTACATCGCCCTTTGCAGATCCATATCCCATTACAGCTATCCTTAATTTCATCCTGCTTTTAGAAAACTGTGTTACCTTTTTTCTGTTCAGGGTAAGAAGCCTGTACATACACAGCCTAATCCAAAATCCACTGATGGTGATGATGAGACTTTACTGTGCTTAGTGTTAAGCCCGTAATGTTACACCACACAGATGGGCAATAGCTCGAATCACATCCAGTATTTTCACGGGTCTCCTAAAGAACAAAACATTGTCATTGCTATGTTACCACTCTGTTTGGAGCAGAAGAATTTTGAGATCAAAGACTCCTACAAATATCTCATTTTGAGTCCGAGTTTCTGCTCTCTTGGCTCCACCCTTTTAAGAAATTCTGCAGCAAATGGCAAATTTAAAGCAGCTGAGAATGAGGCTGTACTTTCAATAAACAAAACTAAGTCTTATGAATTCTAAACAGTTCTGAAAAGACTATGCTTCCTGGTGGATCTGGCACCAAGAGTCATTGCCAGGAAGAGGCCTTCTGCAGGTTAGCTATAATAAAACTTGAGATGCCTTTACAACAGCTCATAGCACAGACAAAGCTTGGGAATCATCACAACTCTGCCTGAAACTTTTTATTTGGGAAGTTCTGCTGACTTTGCCCTATCCTGTCTATACAGGTCTGTATTATGGGTATCCTCCTTTATTATACCAGTTTCATTAAAAGCAGAACAACCAGCAGAACCCTGTGTCAAAAAGCCGAGGAAATGGCTGCTTAACTGCTGCCCTGCCAGCTTTGGAGGCAAGACAGACTTGGAGGGTGGTCTCCTTTCCCTTATGTAAAGTAGCCAGTTCACAGTTCACCATGGACTTAGAGGGGATCTCCTCTGAAGTGAGCTCTCATGGCCACAATTTCACACTGATGTGCAATACCCGCTCCACTGAGCTTATCCCCGTGGATGTGCAGGTGTCTCTGGAACTGCTTGCTGGTTTAGGTACACCAGAATTTGACCAATGACAAAAAATATGTCAGGAGAGATGTGCTGATATCTGAATGATCTCTCTTTAAGCAAAACAGATGCACAATATATTTCTTTCAAAGGGAAGCAAGGCAAAATTAATCTGTTTCTAGGCTTTGTTTGGTTGCAACTAAGAGCTTTGAACATTGTTATGATTCTTGATGTTTTGTTTGCTTCTAAGCTGTTATAAACCAGTGTGCTTTGCAGAACCCAACCCAGCAGCATCACGGTAACTGCTCTCCTGATAACCAGCCTCTTTTCTTCAGACCTACACAAATAGTTCTTGCTTTGTTTCTATTGTCTGTGTTTTGCCTTGAAAATGCTAACAATGGATATTTAAAGTTGGAGGGGGGAAATGAAAGACCAAACATACAAGCTCAAGAGCAAACCAGAGCCCAATTCAAAGATGTATGAAACTGTGCTACTTCATAGTTCACAGCAGGAACTGATACCACACCTAATACAGGGGGAAGTGTAAGAAAGGAAACATTATAAAAGAACACGAGGTTTCCACCTGATGCAGAAATCTGAAAATTTTTTTCAATCTTTCAAGACAACTCTCAAGAAAATTTGTCTGTAGTTTACTCGGGGAAGATCAGCTTCTCCCATGCTGGAAATGGGGTCACTTCTGAGACAGTCAACATGCCCATCCATTTCAGTGGAACTGACATCACACTCATCACCTAGCATACATCCTACTGCAAGATTAAGTGCCCTCTATATGAACCTCTCAGCAAGGAGAAGTCTTGTTCAAATATTACTTTTTTTGTCTTTTTTCCCCAATATATCTCTATCAGACATTAAAACAATGATACTAGTGAGAGAATCTATGTTTAATTTATAATTGTCAGCTTCTTCAGAACTGGCATGGTCATTGTAAGAACATATTTCTGTGCAATGCTTCCCTTAATAGGATGGTTTCTCTCTTCCCAACTCTTGCAAGTACTATTGATTCTTTTCTCTTCCACAGATCACTGCTGGTGTTTCTGTTCTAATGCTATTCTCTAAACTGGATTAAATAAATTAGCTGGTAGAAGAACCAGAAAACAAATAAAACCCCAAACAAGCCCAAATCTTCCAAACCCCTGCCCCTCCCCCCTACCATTTCCAGAGCCAGAACAAGCAGCTGAGGACAGGAGTGGGCAGAGAGCATTGGTTTCACTGTTAGAGAAAATGCATAGGGAGCTCTTGAGCGGCAGTTTCATGTTACAAATGTTCATATTTAAATGAACAGAGGACAGGACTGGTGACAAAGTACCTCAGTCTCTACTGAACAGGTCAAAATATGAACCTTATAAAATACCCCAGTATTTACCTACCATTGTTTAAAAATGATCTTCTAACTGGAGGGCAGTTCAACAGGTGTATACAAACTGACACTTCATATTTATCATCTTTATCATATTTATCATCTGCACTCTGCCAGCTCCTTGCACTCTTAATTTGGTATTTATTCATAGAAGGTATCCTTCATGCCTACATTCAAAATAGGAGTGATAGAAAATCCAGTCCAGTAAGAACCCTGTACACAAAACAAAATGTCCCAGATTTTCTAGCATGAGCAAGTGCTTTCTGCAGACCCAAAACAACATACTACTGTCAGTGTAGCTAAATGCCATTTAATTGGCAGCTAGAAAAGTCTATTATACATTTCTTCATGGAGAAATGTTTGAGCTCTTCCAGTGTGCCAAGATGCTAATTAAAAACAGACGGCGTGTTACAAAATCCTTTCCTTGACCTGTGCTATCTTACATGCCCTTCTGTACGTTTTCATGGCATTGGCTCCCTGAAGAATTATTCTAATCTTTATAAACTTGCCTTTGATTTTTCTTGTCATTTTGAAGACAGAAAAGAAGTAACAAAATATTATTTATTTAAATGTACATAGGAAATTTATTTGTTACATGGCAGAGCCAACAGGCTTTTGAGGAGAAAGTCTTTACATGTTAAAAACAGGTTTCTATGTCCTGAATAATTTACAATGAAAGAAGTCACTGAAATACTTCAAGTAGAAGCCTTGCTGGAGTGCCATGGACATAATGAACTGCACAATAGGAAGGATGTGCCTCATCAAACACATATTGTTTCATCATTGCTAATCGACATGCTTTACAAAACAGAGATTTGGATCAGCACTGAAACATTTTAGAGGGTTGTTGGTGATAGCTCCACAAGTATATTTTATTGATGTTTTTATTGTTGTCAACATCTCAAGAAATTTGGAAAAATACCTTATTTCAGTAAGAGTTAATCCCTTTACCTTAAGCAAATACCAAATCTGCCTGACATCCCACCCTACATTATGGCAGGCATGCTGCCACTGCACAAGCCTAGCACAGATTCTCCAAGTCAAGTACTGCACAAAGCTGAACTCCAGGGGCCCTTTTTCTTACAAACCACATTCACCCTGCAGAGGAGACTTCACAGTGCTGAAAATTTCATTACATCTGTTTGCTCATATGCCAATATGCTACATATTTAGTACAGTTTTAAGAAAAGGTTTGCTCTTTTGGCTGCTGGCCCTTTCCCTCTGCAGTGGGAGAACAAAACCAACACAACATCTTTATCTAAGAACTGACTGTAGTCTTAAATATAATTTTCATAGCAACAGAGAAATACACATTTTAGTTATGACTGCTCAGAAACGGAAGGATTTTCCTTACCTTGAACACGGTAACATTCACATTTTAAGTTCAAAATTATTCCTAATTATCACATTTCTAAGACAATAATCCAAATACTATACATCTGACTTTCTTTTTGACACCAATCACTTGTAGGCATCTGTAAGTTTCCACTGTTGCTGCCTTTGTGATTTGGGCAGAGTCATTAAAACTGGAGGGCCTAATTCCCAGGCTCAATATAACACATCAGTAAGAAGTAATAAGCCCCTTCATGAAGCAATATAGCTCCCCAGCTAAATAAATGGCACACACTACTGATTAAACAAAGGCACATGTGGCCTTTTTTCCAAAGATTTTTTTTAGAAGCAAATGGATAGATGAATATATAAGAGAAAAAGACAAGAACAAAAAAAAAAACCAAAACAAACAAACAAAAAACCCCCCCAAACCCCCAAACAAACAAACAACCAAAAAACAAAACAAAACAAAACAAAACAAAACAAAAACAGGTTTGGGGACTCAAGAGAACAGTTAACATCACAGAAACTGAGATGTTGGCTCCTAGGCTTGGAAAGTGGGACCTGAGAAATTCGCTGGAGAATTTCTCGGAGCAAGTAATGGCTGAAAAGAGCTTGGAACTGCAAATAGTCTCCTGCTGTTCAATTTTCTCTTCACTCAGGGAAATGAAGGCTATACATTCATTGCAAATAAAGACTGGATCAAAGATACCCAATTCCATTAACCATTTATTTTCTTAAACAGAACAATTTGAAATAGTGACCTTTTAGATAATTGCTCAGGTCACAAATAGTAATAATGCTCTACTCTATGTTTCTGACACCCCTGCTTTCCCCTCAGGGAGACAGATATCCCTTCATATGCACATTATATATATACATATATATAAAGATCTCTCTCAAGAGCTATTTATAGCTTCTATTCACAGGCGAGCACCACAACCACTTATTCATTCTTTTCATGCTTTACCTGCTGTTTTCAAGGCTGCCCTGATGCTAAAAATAGCTTTGCATATTAGAGGAGGGTTGCTATAGATTCAGAATGGGTGATGTTCCAAAGGCAGCTAAATCCCTCCTTGCTGAGGATCCGTGTGGATGCATGTGATGGGCATCTGTGACCAGGGCTGTGATGCCTTTTCATAAAGACTCTTAGGCTCCAAGGATGGATATTTGTGGTGTTCTTAAGGCTGCACTGAACTGCAAATCAATACAAATCATGGATGTCATTGTAGGTTTAAAGCTTTGTTTTTCATACTGTGGTGTTAGATCACAGTACAACAGTATCTTCATATATTAAGCTAATATTCATGTATCTTTTTAAATGGGAGAACAATTTAGTATTCTGTTGTATGGGCATATTTTTCTGTGGGTACTGATGTCTTCAAGTAAGAAAATATCAAAATGCTTCACTAGTCTTACTTTTTGTAGTTCTTAACATTTTTGGCTGGATTATGACCATATCTAAGATAAATGAGGTAGTCAGAATAGTATTTTCCTTTCATTAACCGATTCATATTATAGAAACCTGCCAAATACTGACTCTGTTAAGGCTGAGGTTCAAATAAAAATTTTACAGGGAAAGAGTGGAATGGATTTACTAAACCAAGACTGATAAAAAACATTAAAACAGATCCTAATATAAGTCTAAATAACACAATCCATCTTTTCTAAGCAATATATTTAAGGCCAGTGTGATGCTAACTTGAGAGAGTATTTTATGAAATGCTAAAGGAAATGTTTTTTCACTCAAATCTCACTTCACATCCTGACCCTTATCTTCTATGTGGTTATATTTTGTTTCCATTCAAGAAAGGCAGTCCTCTAGATATGTAACTCTTAACATTTTGACTTACCACTTGCAAATTGAATGTGGTTTCAGCAAGTAGCAGGATCTCCCCCAGGGTACAAGCTACAATATTTCTTTTTAGTTGCAGTAGATAACTTTCCTCGGTGTTTTTTTAAGTCAGCCATTTTTACTTCTAGAGTTGTGGATATTGCAGAGCTCAGTATTGCTGGCTATAAATATAACTTGATATTTGTAACTAAGTTAGACTAATGGTTGCCATTTAGGATGGTGATGTTTCCCATTCCACTTAGGTGCCATGGAATGAATAGTATTCTGGAAATACTTTCAATAGAAAAGTTGATAATATTTCAGCACTTCATGTCTTAATGGTACTGGTGATTAAATAACATAAAATTGTATTTAATTTGAAATATTATCCCTATTCTTTCTAAACCCTGATGATCAGTGATATACTTTTACTAATAAAAGGTCAGTTCTAGAAGAATGTCTCATGGTATTATTAATTAAATGAGGTCTCACAGCACTACTCTATAAGCATGTTCATTAGAAACTGAAATAGGAATTTTTTAACTGGTTTTTCCTACTTCAGTGCTCAAAGCAGCTTTTTTATATCCCTGTATACTTCAGTTTTCACTGAAGAATCAGTTATTGATCACCTCAACCTGAATATTAACAGCCTCTACATGCAGCTACTGTACCACTTCCCTATGTAGTCCCACTGAAATAGTAAGATAAAGTGAGGGTCGATTCTGTCATCATTACATTAAATTATGCTCTTATACCTTAGTTTTTTAAAATCTGAGTGTGAGATTCCAAACAACTGACTGCAGCATGTATATTGCAAGTAATCTCTGATTTTTTTTGTTGCTTAAGGACAACCAGTGGAAAACACTGTGATGAACTCATCTTACCAGCTCCACAGCAGTTTTCACATCTGGACTTCTGAATTTCTGATTTAAGAGCTCAACTTCTAAGCTAAGGTGAAACACATCTCTAAAAAACAGGTGTTTTGTGGAATATGTTTGCAGGAATGAGACTGTACATCTCTATTAACATTACATCTCAGACTTGGAGGCACCTTTCTTTTCCAGGTTACAGAGAATCCGGGAACACAAATAGTGCATAACTGCCTGCATGATTCAGATGACAATGACTTGTCTGTCACCTTTTTATACAGAAGACTTCAGATTCCAAACATTCCCTGTCAATGATTTGTACCTTTCCTCAATTCTCATAAGTGAATATCACAAATATATGAACATGATAGACATTATGCACAGAAATGCATGTCAGGAAAAGAGGGAATGCATATTTTGTCAGCTATGGTTTAAAAGTACAATGGACGGTAACTTTGCTCAGGCATTATTTTTTCCCCTTTCCAAAAAATCCAGTGGGAAACAAGGTAATTTAAATAAGTACATTACTTGTCAATTGTTTTCTTTTATTTCCACATTACTAGATTTCCCTCCTCTTGTTTACTATTTTCTATGTTTTTTTCATCTTATATAATAACTGATATCAAACTGGAAAAAAAAAATTACCTTTCTCTTGTATTTGTGCAAATGGATGCCATCAGTCACTTTCCACCAAAGCAGATCTAGCCATAAAAGTAAGATTATGCATTCTTTTCTCTCTTAGGAAATAGTTCATAGTTGAGGGAATTTAAGCATAATGAACTTCTAAAATCCCTTCAAATGAAAACTGGAACATGGTGGAGGAGTTAGTTTCTGTATTCCACTTACTTAAATGCAGGTTGATAAAACTAAGAAGTACTAGCATTTTGTACAAAACTGGTATTTTGCACATAGCGGTAATTACTCTTAAATTTAATTCCTGATAGGCTGAAGCCACTACTCAAGTTTATACATGCCTACATGCATGTGTAATCTTGTAGTGAGCTTTGTTCTGAGCAGAACTGCCAGACTAAGCTCTGGAGACCAAAATCACCTGCCACAAAGCAAATGTGGGACTAGCAGTGACAATTAAAGGACACTAGACAGGAGTCTACATAATATATCCCTAGGGCATTTATTCAGTAAAATTCTGTACATTTTGCAAAAATAAGCCCAAACTTCAGAGATAATACAGGGAGTTGATACTAAGAGTTATTTTTTTATCAAAGTCTGATTTATTTCCATAACTGAATCAGTCAGTCTTTACAGGATCATACTGCTATTATTTACACTAAACATCTTAACAAGGACTGGCAGAGAGCTTAATTTTAATGAAATTTTTTGAAGTATGCAGAAGTTTTAGGATCAAGGTTGATGCTTTGAGTGTTCCCTTAATTACAACAAAAGGAATGAAAGAAGCAATCTGGTTTTCAAGATATTATAAGATTCTTACATAACTCTGTAGTCATAGGCAAGAAAACTAAAATAGATGTTAGGAATTTAAACAGTTACAGTTCTTCTAGAGTGTATCTGTGATTCTTTAGCGTGTTAAGAGTGGAAATAAAGCTACCATCAAATAAACTGTGGAGCGGGACTTCAACTACTTCAGTCCATGATAATGAAGACAAAGGCTGGTCTTCTATCAACAGTAATAAAAAAATCTTGTGGATCGTGTATGAAGTTGAGAGGCCTTGCATCATAGGAGGTGGAGCTAAGGGAATAAATCAGATTATTTAGGATATATTTTCTAACATTGTGGCCTAAACTGGGATTCTGTTTACCAAATTGATCAGCTGAGAAAAAGGGTGCAATTTCCACATCTTTGACTTCTTGGAAGATTTTCAGATCAACAGGAAGTTTCAACTTTATTTTTATAAGAGCCTTTGACATTTGTTTTTATCCTAACAGCAGAACAAGCTTAATCCGAATTCAGGATTTGCACTGTTGTCTTCCTCAGTTTTCCATGACTGTTTATTAAACCAATTTCTAAACTTTGGTCTCAAAATAAATGCTCTGTAGACAGACAATAGAACCAGCACCTTCAGTGCACTTGGCAGTAAGTAGTTGTGGAGATGGCAGTGATTTTTTTACCCTAGAGGTAGAGGAGCCAGGGATAACAAAGGTCCATGGGTCAAATTCTACCTCGTATGTACTTCTGAAACGCCATCATCTGTCAGATCTGTCTTTACAGATATGGATTTTCAACAGAACTGTTTTCCAAATTGCATATCATATTGGAAGTCTCCATGTTTTAGAAATTCTGTCTCCACACAATGTATTTGACATTGATATCCAGTGGTGTTAAACAGGAATTGAGAGAAAATGTCCGCAGATAACTGGGATTTAGGAAATTCAATACTCTTATAAAAGGATTAGATATGATATTTATTAGCTCTATTTTATGTTATTAACAAGTGAAATGCAATACAATGATTGTGGCTACTTATACAAAGGTCTGGGATTTTAGAACAAGGAAGGAAACTGATGATCAATCAGATGCTATTTTTTCAAAGGCACTTTTATAACAATGATTATGCAATGAAATGGTAATTGAACTTCAAACTATCAAAAAACTGCACAGCTGCTCTTGAAATAATGGACATAGCATGGCTTGTCTATGATTATTTTTTGTAATATATATACTGACTCTATACTGGAAATATCTTTAAATACAAAAGTTCTTTTCTTGAGGAAATTATCAGCCAAACAAATAAAACTGCATTTGCCTTTTAGCACAGCAACATTGACATCTAGTGGCTAGTTAAGGTTCATGTTTAACATTCCCTGCATGACAAAAAAAACGTGGAACACAGCATTTATTGAATTTGACAAACCAGATGTGCATTGCCAGCTATCTCCACATAGTCTCTAGGTGATTACAAAATGTCATTAGTCCTTAATTACTAGTCTGGAGTGACCAGTACCTGTGATGGGAACTGGTGAGCATGAGCCACTGCCCTGTATGTATTGCCCCAGTGGTTTTCCCTGACTGTCAGGAAGTCTTAAGCTTGGAAATCAGCTGCCTGATTGCAGTGTATACCTTCCTCAGGGCTTGTTGGGAGGCACAGTGAATCCCTGAAATTCCATATGGATACATCAGTTACTGAATGTGATGTTACTGGTATATGTGAGCGTCCATTTTTAGCTTTACTTGCTTTTTCTACAAATTACTAGGGGGCTTCAAATAGTAGGAGATAAAAATCAGGAATATGACAGATGCCAAAGTACTGTTCGTACAATGAAGACACAAAAATAAATGACTTGGCAACTTACTTCATAGTCATGTAGGAGATAGAAGGTGCCAATATCAAATAGCATTGGAAAGTAATTTCCTCATTTGTCAACAAAAGAACTGACTTAACGGAGAAAGAGGAAAGATTAAACAGGACAAATCTCAGTTTTACTAGCATTCCTGATGCTTCCACATTACTGTCTCATAATCAAACTCAAATGTAGTCTCTGGCAACAGCTCACAATGGATGTAGCTGCCAGTGACTGCCCTGCCCTTGCTCTCCATACCAGTGGTAGCTGCCTCCTCAAGCCTGCTGGCAAAGCCTTCAGATTTGCTTCATTAAAAATTGGAACAATTTTTTAAAATTTGGCTAACCAAACTAATTTTGATTCAACAGATCAGAGGCTATTGAGTTTAAACAACTTTACCAGAAGATCTTAGAAGGCAATCATCTTCTGCAGAAGGCTGATGTGTTTCTTCCTGGCTAAACACTGTTAAGGAGAAACATCTACACTTAGTATTTCTTAAAAATACAGAGAGAAATCTGAGCCACAAAAGAGCAATAAAACGTAGTTCTCCAATACGTAACCTATATAGAAAGGTTAAAGTACTTTCTCAGGCTGCAAAAAGGGAAAACTGTGGGGATAGATGTCTTCCAGTATTCAAAGATGTTATTCAAATGATGATCACTTCTTGCTTTCTCTACAAACTAGTGCAGGGCATTAAGAAATTAACTCAAGTAGCAACATGGAAGATTTTTCTTAGATAGTAGGAAAAAACCCTTTACACCTAAAAGGTCAATAGATTAAGGTATTAAGTTGTGAAATCTCCTGTACTAGAACCTTTTAGGAACAACTCAGTAAGTATGTCAGGTATAATACTTTGAATTCTGTATCTCTATGACGTATCTAACATGTCTGACTTAAACTTTTTGGATACATCAGGTGTGGTGCTTTAGCCCATTCTAGATTTAGGGCAGAACTAAAGTTAAAACTACAGTTATGTTTTCTCTTTTGTGGACAATGAAGTTCAGGGCTACTGTAATTTAAGACTATTGTTTCACATTACTGCTGACCTGATCTAAAAGAGAGCTCTGCTGAAAGGGCAGCCCCTGCTTTTCACCTCCCACTTCCCTCCTGTCCCATCCCTCCATCCCCAACATTTTTTTGCCCCACCAAGTTACTCACGCAGACACCAAATCAGGACAGTCACAGGAGCTAGGGTGGCAGAAAATTAAATTCTGCAGTTCAGCAGGAGTGGTCAGATGAGCACTAAGGCCAGTTCAAGAAGAATGCTCTCTTCAGTGGCAGCTTGACTTACTTGTAAAGATTGGCATAGATTGACTTACTTGTAAAGGAAAGCTGTGCTCCTAAGGTTTGGCTGTACAGTCATTGAAATTCAACTTAAAACGTAGCACCTCCTGCCCTGTAAAGAGTTATGCCCATCTTGTCTGGTTTTTTTTTTCCTTTGAGTCCTATGAGACTCATATTAGAGAAGTGCCTTTTTCGTGTCAAAACATACTGTTGCTAGAATTAACCTACAGAGATACTCCCATTGGTGAAAAGTATAATGCATATACCAAGGGCTAAGGGCACATTCAGTTTCAACTTCCAGTTTATTTAGGAGGCCATTTCTGAACCAATTCTCCAGCTGTAGCTTACTGTAACCCACATATAAAATGCAGGGGATGTTCTAAAGCAACACAGATATCAGAAAAGCGTAGCACAGCAAGATTAAATTATCTAGCTGCTATTCTCAGAAAAGCTGTTTATAACATAACTTCAGCATCTACAGAAGCTGCTATAGTTGGACTCACTGCAGAATTTTCCTGTCCCAGAAACTGTATTTTTTCTATATGCAGGCTTTTTGTGGCCACAACACAATGCCAAGAGATTCAAGAATTGTAAATCTTTCCTCTACCTTTCCCACTCTTCAAAGTGCATAATCAATGATATGTTGGCCCAGTTTCCAGAATCATGTCAGGATTCATTCACACTAAAGCAAGTCTGTCATTTCCATAAGACAGGAACAACAAAAAGATGCCTGCTATTACAGCTTTGAGGGTATACATTATTTATTTTGATATATTTAAATTATTGATTAGGATAATTCCATTTTTGCAGCAGAGTCTCTGCCCTTTAGAGGAAACGGGCTGCATTCAGTAGGACTTCAGGAGAATACTGCATGCACTCAAATACGCACAGTGTTACTCAGTTCCTTTCCTTGGGACACTTTAGCATCATCTTTGTATCCCTTCACAGCAATGACATAATAAGTAACACAAACACTAGGTCAGGAGAAAAAAAAATCTGAAAATGGAGATTGAGCAGCCAAGGTAAGGACATACACTGTCAGGTATGGGATGTGATTGCCTTACTGCAGAAAAACAACTACCTACAACTTATATTTTACAACTAGCATATTACAAGGGCAGCAGTAGTACTTAAATTTTTAATATTTCCCTGTATTAAGTGTATCTGTGGTTTAACTATCCAGGAATCAATAACACAACTGGAAACTCTAACACAGTCCAGAAGTACCTGTGATGGATTATAGCATTTCAGACCTCAGCAGTTCAGGTTGCGTTTGATGGGAAACTATCAATTCATTGACATTTAACTGCTGGATCTGATGTCTTAATGTCGAAGATTGGTGCTTCCCAGCTACTTTATCAGCAAATACAAATAAAGGTCCTTTTTTATGATGCAACCCACAGGCTCCCAAACTCTTATCGCCCAGTTGCCGTCGGTCCTCACAGGGAAACTGAGTCACATACTGCCTTTCGTTCTTCTAACTGCGAGATGCGACTGAAAAGAAGAGAAGCCGCTGGCACAGGCAGAAATCAGTGTTACAGATCGCCGTGCCGAGGCTGCGATCGCGCTCTGTGCCGCGCCGAGGGCAGCGCGCACC
>WEIU01023459.1:485860-503218 GCA_013389925.1 Aegithalos caudatus
CCTGTGCCCCACTCCGGCGGCGGAGGAAGGGTCGGGCGGGCCGGGACAGCGCGGGGCCACTTGCGGGAAAGCCAGGAGAAAGAACGGCTTCGGGAGCTGCGTCCCACCCACACGGGCCGGTGTTCGGTTTCTCCGCCGAGCTCCATAAAGCCCTGATCTTCGATGTCGTTGTCTGCTGTTACCTACCTTTTATTCGGACTTTTTCTTTCATAGCTGTAATAAAGGGGCAGTATCTTGCGAGTGCCTTTTCTCTTTGTTAGGGCTGTTCACTGTACAATATACGCAGGCGGTCCTTGTAATAGGTTTTACTAGGAAGAATAGATTTGAAGCTAGTTGTACTTACTTTCAGAGTTTTTTCCACAAGTGAGGGTGGCAAAGCTTCATAGTCAACATCAAGGTGGGAAGAGCATGTTGCAGTGAAGCATTCTGACCTTCCACACAGCATCCTTTATTCATCAAGGATGGCTCCTCAAGTCCTCTTGTGGATCCGGTGCGTCCTTCAGACCCTCCCCAAGCAGTCGGTGCTGAAACTCGGGGCCGTTCTGGGCCCATCTGGGCCGTGAGTGGACACGGCCACAGGGCTGCGTGTGGCAGACAGAGAGAGGGATGGGAGCCGTGCTTATGAGGACAGTTGTAAGACTGGGCCCGAGGTCAGGGGACACCAGTTGGCAATATTTTATAGTATTATTTTGCCTTTTTTTCTTCCTTCTGACTGTTGTTTCATGTTCAGCCACGTGTTGTTGTCAAGAGTCAACACGAACTGGCAATGTGTCCATTTCACCAGTGTGTGTTTACCCCCTTGGAGGGGTGTAAAGAAGGTGCCTTCTCTGGATGCAAATACCTGCTGTAAATGCAGTGCTGGGCAGTTTGTAGTGTCCTGTGTTGACAGCAAGTGTTGATATCTCAGTCTGACATCAGTTATGTACAACGTTCGTGCATTTACTGTGTTTGTGTGGGTTTTAGTAGCTGAGAGTTTAGTGGGCCCTATTCTGTTTCCAGTTGTTACATTATTAAATAATCCAAGATGCTTGGTTTACTTAAATATGAGCTAAATGTACCCCAAAGCATATTCGTGCTTATTTTAATTTTGTGGTTTCAGTTTGTTTTGTTGTTTGGGAATAAAAAATATAAAGTTGGTGCAACAGCAAAATACACTGTAAGCGTACATAGCTTTCAGGTTCGTGTTTTGATGAAACACTTGGTCTCTGTATTAATAATTTACTAAAAGCACTCTGAGTCTGACAAATTCCATCAAAGTGAAGTTTATATTTAAGGGGTTTATTAAATAGTGAAAGTAGCTACTTTAAATTTTGTTGATGATTATGCATATCCATGTCTACATCTGCTAGGATAGGCACAAAGCTTCGGTATCTGCTCCTCTATTTCTACAGTTAAATATTAAACATGTTTTCCTTATCTGGGATTATTGTCTGGCTTTTTTTTTTTTTTTTTTTTTTTTTTTTTTTTTTTTTTTTTTTTTTTCTTTTTCAAAAGGGGAGAATCTGTTATGAAATTTTACAGTATTAAGTAGGTGTCTGTTTACATTGTCCTACCAAAATGGTAAGATTCATTTATGAATTAGGTTCTTTGATGGAGTTCATGAAATGAACTAGGTATGTTTTACCAGAAGTCAGGTCATCTTGGAATCATCCTAAAGAGTCAGGTTAGAAATCATTCAGTCCCAATCTGTGAGGTTGGTCAGCACTGCTGGAGCTGCTGCTGTCAAACCCAACACCAGTGCAGTACCTGTCTGTCCTGCTGTTGCCTTCAACAGAGGAGTGATCCAGAAGAGTCAGGACATCAGTTGTGGGTTGTGTTCTTTTCCATTCTGAATTTATCCTGTGAGGTACTGCAATGATTCAGAGGAATTTCTGAAGCTGTGAAGAGCTTTCCTGTTGGAAGAGCAGCCTAGTCCTTAGCCATAACTGCCCTTATATTCACAGTCAGCTTTACAAAAGGCAGTCATCAACTTCTGAGAACCCTACAGTATGACTCTGTTGGAGCAGCTTTTCTGCATCTTTTTTTCTTCTATTTGAATCATTCCTGGAATCACTTGAGAGCTGATTAGTGAGGATGTCTTTCTTTCCTGGGGCACATCGTCCAAGGCCAACTGCTTTGTGAAAATCACCTTTCATTTGAGCTTTCCTTTTCTTGCCTGTTTCAGTACTTCATCTGTCTTTCATGCTCATGGTGTCTGGGACTTTCTTCCCTTTTGTGTGTGAAGGAAGCTCTCGATGTTCATTTGGGAAGCATTACTAATGCCATTTAAGACACTCCCAGATTAGCATGATAAGTTTTAAATTTAAAGTCCAATTATAAATACTTTGCTGCATAGTCATGGAGTGTTCAAACTTTTCTAAAGACCATATAAACTTCATTAACAAAAGTCGTGACAGGCTGGCTACCAGAACCACCTAGCTATGAGACTACATCGTTGCTGCTTTTTTGCCAGTGCATGAGGGTGGTTTACAGCAGACATCTGCTGCACTTGTTTATTTTGGTTTGGGTTTTGTTTGTTTTGTTTGGGGGTTTGTTTGCTTTTTTGGTTTGTTTCTGTTTTGTTTGGTAATGGACATTTTATGTCTCCTGGGAAATAGAAAATAGTTCAGAAAAAGTTTTGGTTTTGTTGAAATATGTATATTTAGAAGAGTTATGTGTTCTTCAGAAGCATCCAGAAGAGTGGGAGGAACATTACAGATTTTGTTTATTATTAATAATAATGAGAATAGTAATAGTAAAGGATTTTTAGAGATCTTAAAAAGAGTCCTTCACTGTCAATTTGAGAAGATAGTATTTTACATACTGTGCACGACACAAACCTGTTGTTGGTGTCAGTAGAGGATACAGCTGACTCTTCAGCATGGCATTTCTGCGAGGCATTTGCATCAGGAGAAGGCACCTCATCAAAATCATCCTGAGGAGTTTGTCTTTTTATCAGATTTTGTTTTTCTCAGCTTTTTGGCTGAGGAGGAATATAACTGCAGGTAATGCAGGAATCAGCTGAATCAAACACGCTTGTTTTCTAGCCCATTGTCTCTTCTTATCCAGTCTCACTTACCAAGATACTTTAGTAGCGTGTGTGGAACCTTTCCATGTGCAGCTGTATTAATAACCATCCCTCTTGTTTCTACCTCAGTTGGATAAAAGCTTGTTTGGAGTCGATGCTGGTTTATGTGGTGGCCAGCTCTGGCTGCCCTCTTCCTGTGCTGCCCCTTCAGCTGCCTGGTGTAGGTTGTGGGGGCTCAGGATGAACTTGCCTGGGTTAAAATAGTCTTTTTTGCATAGGTTCCTTTGTAACTTGGGTGAGTTGTTTGATCTGGTTCATGTGTACTTTCACAACTATAACTGGAAGGAAGGTACCAGAGTAGGAGTGAGGGAGAGGAGATGGGTTCTACTTAAGCCATTGCACCTCCTGAAGGAATTGAATATGGAACTGTGCCTTGGAAAATGGAGGTAATAGATCTGGGCATCAGTCAATGTTTGGTCATTTGAAAGCATTACAATATGGATTTTTTTGTTTTGTTTTCTTGTACATTAATTAGACTTTGTAGTCGCAAAGTGTGCGGAAAAGGTTTCATTTTCTGGTAAGAATGTTGTGCTGATGAGGCAATACATTTTTGCAGGCATGTTGTTGTTTTGTATTTTTGTTATTGTTTCAATCAGATTTCCAGCTACCGGTGTAAGATTTAATGATCTAAAATGGTGCATCACAGCCCAATATATTTTTATTCCCATTTTCCTGCATTTATAATGTGGGCATATCACTTGCTGTCCTCCAACCCCCAGAAAGACTAGCTCCTGGGGAAGATACTCACCTTTGTCTTATAAACATCATATTGTTTAGAAAATAAAAACACAAGGTATTTATCATACTTTTAGTTTGCTGCATCTATGTGAAGATTAAATATGAGGGCATATGCATATAAATTATTTATAAAGTGATCTATTTTACAAAGTGATCTTTCTTTGCCCTGTATTATCTGGAGTATACTCTGCATTGTCTGTGGAATTCTGTTTGGCTTAGACATGTGAAAATTTGCGCTTGTGTTTGCTTATTCTCTTTCTGTCTTTTATTTATGCATGATGGACAGTACTGATTTGTAATTATGCCATATCCATATTACATTAGCAGATATATTGACTGGTCTATTATTTTCAGGCACATGGCCATGGAGGCTATGATTCTGATTTTAGTGATGAGGAGAGTGGAGAGAAGACTCTGCAAAAGACTAAAAGGTAATGTAGTACAGAATTAACACTTTGCATTATGTATTTTCTACAAATGGTCTCTTAGTGTGCATAGAAGATGATGCCATTGCACGTAAGGTCTGGTATTGAAATGGTTTTTGAAAAAATCAATCTCTTTGATTTTTGCATCTCCTCATCTCAAGCTTGCCAAAGCTTGTCATCTCCTAGGGGCAGCTGATTAAGGTCTGTTCTGCCATCTCCATCTGGTGTATATTTGCCCCTCAGTTCTTGCAGCAGAGTGTTTTGTTTTTCCAAGCATTAGTATCCACTGCTGGGTTTTGGCAGCGCTGTTCACACCACTGTGATCCATCAGGACAAATGGACCTGCTAGGAGAGCAAGGCAAAAAAGGCCAAGTGGTAGCAGGCTTTGTAGCTATAAAACACATAGAGTTATAAAATAAAGAACTGGTGCTACTTATTTATTACTTAATTTGTGAACAGACATGGGAACTGGTAAATTGTGCTGTGATCAATCCTTGATGTGTACCTGCACATCTCTTATTTGAGATGACCTTGGCCAATACTTTCAGTGGTTTGCACAGTTAGTGACCTGGAATTTTGTAGTCTGATCTGACTGTATTATAAAGATCTTTATTTATTTATGTATTTATTTTGCTTTTGTACTGTAGTTCCTTGACACTTTCTGCACCACACTGAACATTTGGCCTACATTTTGCATATACTTTTCTTACTTTTTCCTGTCTCTCCCTTGCTCTTTTATTGGACTTTATTTCAGAAGGCTTTCTGGAAACTTTCCTAGGACTCTTACATATTTTTCCTTTATAGAAGAATTGAAAGAATGGATTTTGTAGTGTCTGATTGCATTCTGGGAAAAAATAATCATGTTTTAATCTTTGGAATAATAGCAGGCATTGTGCGATTCCATTTATTTTATAAATATAGCTGTTCTCCATTAAAATAGTGAATGGTTTTGTTCAGATTTCATTTTCTTTAGATGCCATTGCACATTCTACCATTCCGCTTTCTAGGTAGAATATTAATTAACTATCAGGAGCCTTTCAAAAATACCATCATTATCCTTGTTCTGACACACCACTGCTGACTCCCAGTAGGGCTCTTATGTGGGTTCCTTTTCTTGCTCTGTCATAGTATTTATCTTCACTTTAAGGAAAATAATAGTCTTAAATTCTCTCCAAACTGCTGTTTTATAGACCCTTCTTATGAGAATTTTGTGCTTACAGATCCTTTTGAATAAATGATACTTTAAGTTTCTAGAGTCCTATGTTCCATAGCTAGAAACAAATTCCGTGGCTTGCTTTCTTCAGGTTTCTGATTTCCATCCTTTCTGCCCACTGATAATTATGGGGAAAAAAATCTTTTCTTCACCTCAGTTTGTGAATGAAATTAACAAAATATAACTTTTACTAGCTAAAATGTATATATTTAACTTTTTCTTACTTTGTTGAACCCTGAAAGTAATTTTAACTGCCTACTGACAAGTACGGTTCATTACATGGTAATTGACTTTTAAATTTGTGATTCTGGTGATTGCATTACAGGAGGCAGAGCTGTTTAATGAGGTTTTGAGACATTGGCCTGAAAGGGTAGAATAGGGTTACTGCCAGTCACTCTCTTTCAGTGAATGCACTGTCCTTCCTGTTCCTATTTTGCTGTGTAGCCAAGATTTGTAAAGAACTTTAAATGTCAGAGGGAAACTGAGAAACCTTCCAAGTTTTATCATTGTGGTTCTATAGTGATAATATTAATAAAAACAAATATAACAAATTGCTGTTTTAGGCAATTGACTGAATGCCAGCTGGAAGCAAATGCCTTTCTGATTTTGTTCTGTAAATGAGATGCAAACTGATGTTGGTTCTGAAGTTTCACTTTATTCTTGTCGAAAATAGCAATACAACAGTTTTTGTTACTCAGGATAGTGTAAGGTTTAGCATATGAAAATTCTATTGCTTATGAAAAGTTCTTGACTAACTTTTCTTCCTTTTCCCCACCTTTAGAATACAGGAAGATGCCCTTCTGATAAAGCCATTCCAAAAACCAAAACAAGGCAGTGTGGTTCACAGACAATTTGCAGCTGAAGAATGTGATAGGTATCTTTTATATATTGCTTTTTTGAGAAATTTTATTTTTAATGGAAAGATAGTTTTCACTGAAACATGTTTGTTATTAACAGGGAAGAAGCAAAAAAAAGAAGATTTCACTTGATATCCATGAGTGCTGTATCCTTCTGTTTAATTTTCCAAGTTTGAAGATGGGGCACAGGTTATCTGTTATGGTAAAATACTGGGATTTCTCAGTTATCACATTAAGTGACAGTGCAGCACCAGATACTGAGTCATTCTTCAGAGGACCTTCTTTTTGCTTTTAAGATAAAAGTTAATTGAAATTTTGTTAAAGAAGCCATGTATAAAGTTTTTATTCGTGAAGACGGTTATTTTCTGAATAAGTAGTTACATATTTTGCGCAAATTGTGGTACAAATGTGTTTCAAATTATGTTTCTATTTTGGCCTCACGCTGAGGCCAAAGTGTTCTAAGAAGTATTACATATTTTTCCAGGATTTTCATTTCCAAACTAAAACATACAACTTTTATTTGTATGTTGGTGGTACAAATGTAACAAATTATTCCATTTTAGTAGGCCAGACTGTTTTTATAATAGAAAAGTACAAACTTGTTTTAAACCAAAACTGCTGTACAAAGAAGCTGTTGTCTAAATCACAGCTGAAAAAATGAACCAAGTTTCTGTGTGTATGCATACAGAGCATCTTTGATAAAGGAAGACGGTTTTATAAATGATGAATGTGGTTTTAAAGATGAAATTGCCTCGAATTCCTGTTTTTGGAAATTAGCTTCTATGAGAGGTTATTAAGTTCCTAATTAATTCCATTTTTTTTTTTTCCTGGAAATTGCTGAACTGTTTGTGAGAAGAAAAGTCTTTCTCTTAAATATATAAAAAGATTTTGGTTGGTTTTGGGTTTTTTTTTTTGTTTTAATCTGTGGTAAAAGGAAATAAATTCTGAAACAATCCTTAATTGCTTTATTCAAGTATGAAAGACACAAAAAGTTTGTGCATGACTACATTTTATACTATGGTGGCAAAATTGAAGATTTCCGAAGATCTGGGTGAGAACTGTTTGCAACCTTTCCCCTCCTGACCTCAAAGCTCTCCTGCTATGCAAAGCTGTTAAATCTATATTGTAGCTTTAGGGGCAGAGATGAATGTAGCTGTGTATCAAATTACTAATTATTTTGGTCACAAACGGTAACTAATTGGAAATACCCAAACACAAAACTGCCTTGTTTTATTTTGTTTTCATATTTTTAGATAAGAACTTACCATGAGCTGAATTATTCTTGTTTTGTTATGTAAAAGGATGACAGGTGATCATTAATAAAGGGTACATTGAGAAATATCTGTCAGTATCTTCAAAATAACAGTCTGAAATACTTCTGAATGTGCAGAATTACTATCCATTGTCCAGAATAATAACTTCTTTAGAGCTATCTATAACTGCCTTTTAACATCACTGTCTTCAATAAAGAGTATAAAAAGTGTTATCAGACAGGATCAAGTCATCACAATTTCAGTGGCCATTTTCCACCATGAGTTTTTTTATTTGGGAGCAGGTATGCCAGGCAATACATCTTTGACAGTTTTATTTCATAGAAATGTATTCCCTTGTGCTGTGAGGTAGAGATCAGAACTGTAAAATATTGATGCTTACCAAATTATTATTTGATAGATTTTCATTTTAATGTTGCATTGTACTAAAAAAAGATGTGTCCTTTTATAGAGCAAATGACAAGACGGATCTTGATATTATTAGAGAAAACCATAGATTCCTGTGGAATGAAGAAGATGAAGCAGACATGAATTGGTACCTGAAACTATTACAGGATATGTTATTTTTAGATCACTGGTACTAAATTTGTGGTTTCCCTTACTAATTTAGAATCACTGTGCATACTTGCTGATCATTCTTTGATGCATTTGAAAATGAAAGACCAGTAGAAGGTCTTTCATACTGTAATATTGCTCAAATGCCAACACGAATTGATGACAGAAAGAAACAATAAATAATAGTGATTCTCTGAGATCTGAATGATTGTTCAAAAACTCTGAAGAAAGCAGAGTTTGAAAAAAAACAGTTTAGTATGTACGGTGGATTTATTTTGTATTTATTTTTCTAGTTTTATGGAAATTACTCCTTAGTTTAATGACTGTGTATCTGTTGCATTTCTAGGTCTACAATTTGTGTTTTTTCTTTGAAACAATATGTGTTTGTCTTGTTAATGTCATTACAATGTAAAGTGAGTTATGTTGTCTTTTGTATTTAATAAAAATCATACTTTTTGTTTCAGGGAGAAGAGGCTTGCAAAGAAGTATTATGACAAATTGTTCAAAGAATACTGTATAGCAGACCTCAGCAGATACAAAGAGAATAAGGTATCTTTCCTTAGTGTAAGCCATCTTGGGTTTTAAAGTATAGCCTTTTTAAAAATTGCCTTATGATGGAGGATATGTTGTAAAACCAGAATGTCAGTACCCCTTCCATAGAAAGGGAGTTGCGAGAATTTGTCAAGTTAGTTAATAGGCAGCAGTTTGAATCCAAGCATTGTCACTGCCTCAAAAATGTGCTTCTGTGGGAATAGGAACGTTTCTGTCAGATGATGTTTTATGAAGAGGTACATTGTGTGTGAAAGGCAGAAAATGCAAAGGGGTTAAAGAAGGAAGGCTGGAGAGGTTGCTTGGAGAGGAGCAGTAGATGAAGCCTAAAAACCCATGGAATGTTACTGTTAAAAAAAAAAAGTCTAAAAAGAGTTTTGTACTTGAATGCTGGCAGAAACAATTTTGGAAAAGTCTATTCTAAAGCAGCATCTTTTGCTGGTTGTTCTTTTCTGTTTGTGGAAACAGGATTTGTATGTGCCTTGTAAATAAATAGAACTTCTTAAGAGAAACAGCCCAGTTCCTGCACCAGGTTTTCTTCTAAAGTGGAACAGCCTTTATTTTTTCCAAGTTTTTGGCTGACTAACTTCTTAGTCAAAGGGTATACATGAATTTTCTATTGTGATTTTCCAAAGACTGGTGCTGAACTCAGATGTGTCTCAATGTTTCTAGCACACAGTAACCCAGCCTATGTAGTTCTTTTTGACTATTTATAGTATTGAATATTACATTCACTGGTAAATATTTGCAAGGACTGGGCTTAGCTGTATTAGGAAGAAAAGATGACAGTAATCTAAAGACGATTAGGACAGTAAAATGCAAAAAAAAAAAAAAAATTAAAATCAACAAAAACTAAAATGCTGAGGATGCCTTCCCTCCTTTTTTGAGTAAATTTGATTTTATTTTCTGTAGCTGTTTCATATCCCTCAATGTCGGCCCCATCCCCCCAGCTTATTCCCCTTGAGCATGCTTACAGATTTTTGTAAAATGTTCTGGCCCAGATTTTTTTTTGTGTGTGTGTTTTGTTGTGTGAACAGTATTTCCCTGTCAGACTTCAAGTATGTCTATCCTAACTTTGAGGTCACTCTCTGTTCCCATTTATGCTCCTAAGTCATTACCTATATTTTTGGAATTGCCATGTCAGCATAACTGCTGTGTCATGCAATTTGTAAAATATATATGCTTTCTATTCTCAAATATGGTCTGATCATATGAAAGTCTTTTCTTAGACATTCTTAGAAAAATAGAAAAAATATGAGCTTTTTCTCAGTGACTGATTTATCCATGTCCGTGTTTGGTACAGAAGGATTTCAAAGCAGGCTTTTTTCTTAGAAGTCTTAAATAAGCTGCTCATCCCATTTGCACTGATGGAATACAGTCTGTACTTTCAGATTTTTTCTGCCTCAATTTTTTTCTGCTTTTCCAGAAACTGGAAGCTGGATATCTTTAGCCCCCTGTGCCTCCTGTTTTGCAGTGCTGGTGCTATGAGAGGTAGATAATAGCTTCTCAGCTAGTGGGCCTTTTGCATGATACATGTTGATGCTTCATCTTGATATAGGAAGGCAAGAAGGAAATTTTTTTTATAGTGAGAACATTCAGTCACTGAAACAACTGCCCCAGTGCACAGTGGAATGCCCACTGCTGGAGGTTTTTCAGATGCAATTGCCCAGGGTGATAGATAATCTCATCTGGGCTGCCTTCCCCATGGAAGGTTGAACCTGGTGGTCTGTTGAGGTGCCTTCCAACCTGAGCTGTTCTTTGATTCTGTGATTCTATATCATGCTACTTGGTGTCAAAGCAAAAGTTGCAGGTCAGTGTTCTGTGATGTTTTAAATACATGTATTGCACCAATTGAGTCTTGCACATATGTGCTCATCTGTCTTTTCACAGCTGTAATTGTTCTGCTCCTGGCCAAAATTTTCTAGTCCGATAAAAAATCTTTTCTAAAGATCTCTGCATAGAGACTGTAGCTCAGATCTCTTTAGGAACTTTTCTTCTGAAGTAAACCACTGTTTTCTGAAGGACTGGATGATGGTAAGGACCAGTTTCATGGGAGCATCTCCTTTGAGAATCTGAAAAATAAACCTTCTTAGAACCACCTTCTCAAAGACTGAAGCGCAGAAGAAAACAGTAAGAAGCCCCAAGACATAAACACCCCTGAGGCCAAAGGCACACTCCAGTTGCTGGTTCAGACTGTTTTACTCTTACACACACACACACACACACACACAAGTGGCTGGGACCCCCCTGCTCTCATCCCTACAGATTCACAGGTGCTCTCACAGCCAGAGCTGGAGACCCACTCACCCTTCTTGCTGCCAGGCTGCTTCCCCTGCTGATGACCAGTCTGGCTTGGTCTTCCCTGGTGTGTCCTTTAATCAGAAACACCAATGTGAACCTCTGGTGTGAGGCTACCTAGAGACAGTGGAAGAGTGTTCTGACAGCTTTTGCTTGTGCTGGGTCTGTTACTCCTGACATTTTCCCCAGATAAGAATTTTCTAGGCCAAGGTTGTCTTTGAACCTTCAGTGCATCTTGTCTGCAAACTTTGAGGCTGATGAATGACCGTCTGTATTGTCAGATAGTTCAGTTCTATTGTCAGCTTTGCAGTGCAGCACAGGAGGGTGTTCTGCATTTAAGTTTTACTTTGATATGCACTGAACTGGAAATGTTCCCTTTGTTGGCTTATTTTCCTAGAGAATTTCTTATTTGCTGTCTCTGTACTTTGTTTTGTAGCTTAACAGATTGGAAGTGTCTCCTGTTTACTAAGAAATGAAGTCTGTTTGACACCTGGTCGTTAAATAAAATACATTTTATTATTTTGTTTTTATTTCCAGATTTCTAGGCGAACTTGTCTTCTACTTGGAAATGTTAGTGTGTTTGCTTTTGTAATTGTTTTTCAGCATGAAGGACCTCCTATAAAAATAAAAATATATGAAGTATTTTTATTAAAAAAAAATACCATTCTGGTGAGCAGAGGCAGAGAGATATTTTTAATTAAAAGAGAAAAAAATTTATTTTCCTGATCAGAATTAAATGGATGAACCATGTGCAGGACATCAATCAACTGAAATTAGTCTTTACAGTCCTTAATGTGTTGACTAGTCACAACTCAATTTTGGTTCTTATCTTAACAGTTTGGATTTAGATGGCGACATGAGAAAGAAGTAATTTCAGGAAAAGGTAATGCTGTCTTTTATTTTATGATACATTTCTTCTTGATGCCCCTTTTGGTACTTTTTGACATAATTTTGTTAGATAATATTTGATGGTACTGGTAAGTTTATCAGATAATAATGTACAATAAATTGACTTGTCTTCCAGCTTTGCTTTTTATGCCACACAGGTTTAGATTGCACACCGATCTACATGTATTACAATTAAGAGAGCATATAGTTTATTTTCACCAGGTCAGTTCTGTAATGAACACCACTGTAGTGTGTTTGATACTGCAGAATTTAATGGGTGGGCTTTTTAGCTGTTTTTTTCCAGTACTTCTGCTACCTCATTAGCCGTTTGATATCTGTAATTGAAGTCTCTCAGTAGTTTTCCTCAGGAAATAATTTATTGATTAGCAGTTTCTCCAGTGCTGTTCTGCAGAACGTTAACTTTTTAATTATAGTTACTTGTGTGATACCCATTTTAGGCTAAATTAGTTTTGAAAGCTTCAGTGGGAATGAGTATCATGTCTCTCAATCCTTTCTCTAAATCAGTACTTTAATCTGGGTATGAAGTTTTACCAGTGTGTGTTACAGGGACTTTGCACACTGGTCCTTGTTCCATGGCTGAGGTGCTTGGGCTTTTTCACCTTGCTGAACAAGCAAGAAAATGTTGGGTGAATGAGGTACTGCTGTTCCTGGGGTGGATTCTCATACACGTGGCTTTCAGAAGTCATGGATGCACATGCCAGAAAACTGCATGGCATTGTACTGCTGATCAGTTTCACTCAGTTACAGTTCTTTAAGCAGCTGTATTCTGTAAACACCTATAATGTGATGTATTTCAAAAAGTTAGAAATGCATTTATGATTTAAAAAAAAATAGTATTTCAGAGTAGAAAGCATAAACATTAATGGTGGGGATTTTTAAACTGTAAATGTTAAAGCCTCTAAAGTTAGTTGTAGTCATATGTTACATTCAGCACTACACCTTGTATTAATGGATAGTTACATTTGACAGAATTACGTGCTTCATTGAATACAAGATAATTAAAATAAATGAGAAGTAAATTACTTTTATGTCTTCATGGGAGGAAAATGATATCTTTGTAAGTTTAATATGTGGTACTCCATACTTTAAAATGTGGAAGAAAGTGCAGAATTACATATTTCAAGCTTTTTTATGGAATCTTAATGAAAAGCGAGTAAATGGAGTATGAGTGGATAAATCCTCTCTTTGACCACTGGGGGGCGCGAGAACCCAGCCCTCTGGCGGGTGTCGGGCGCTCTCTCCAGGTGCGGTTCCAAACAATACTTTAAAAAAGCCGTGGGTATTTTATGCAATTTTAAAATATAATTCAGCCATTAAATTGCTTTATTTAAGTGTAATGACACATCGATACCTACCTGTCTGATAATTAGCATTAGCACTGTATGTGTTTATGGTATGTACTGATGTAGCTGTGTCAGTACAGTGAGAACCACTGCCGGTGCGCTGTTGCTAAGGTTTGGGGGTGGTAACAGGGGAATGCAGGAGGAATGGAGTGCTCACATTTGCTTGCTGCATTTGGTGGTTGTCTTTGCATGGTCACAAAGATAAGTGAAAGAAGAGGTGACACTTGTATTACTAATTGTAAACGCCAAATTATTTCTTTGGCTTCTTTTCTTTCCAGGCTTTGCCATAAGTGTTTTGAAAGAGGGCCGTATTGGAGGTAGCTGTGACATCAGCTACTGAGAGCCATACCTTACATAGGGTTAAACATACTTAATGTATATTAATTTGAAACTTGCTTTTTAAATTAGAGTTCTGGGTTGTTTGTTTTTTTTACTTCAAATGTTTTCATTGCAAGTGGTGTTTCACTACAGAACTGAAGTATCTGAGGACACTGCCAATCCATTAGTTAGCCGCTTAAGCAGAATTTTCTGAGGTTAATCGTTCACCAACAGTCCTGCTTGTGAGCCTATTAATACACATCCTTTCTGCTGCTCTGCATACAAATCAGTCTTCTGCAAAGGGAATGCATGTATCTTTATTACTCCAATATTGGGACATCAGTGGTATAAACAAAATTGATTATGTGCAGATCTGTTTTATAATCAGTGTTGCTGTCACATAATAAACCAAAGGAGGCTTTTAAAGCTGACATAGCATTTCTCACAAAGTTATTTCCTTTTCTTAAAAGAAAAGTATTTATGGACAGTCACTAGAATACAAATTGTATGTCCAGTACATTGGGTAGACTAGTTATGTAAAAAGCATGTGGGCATCTTCATATTGTACAAACCTGATACTTAGAAGAGTTTTACACGCATCATTAAAGATGAGTGTCAGAATCACAACTTCTGATCCATCATCCTCTGCTAAGTAAGTAATAATTTAGAGTATAGGATGTATCCTAGTGACATTCATTTTTTCAGAGTCCATATTAGGCTTATTATTTCATAATGTACACCTTCATCCGCAGATTTCAAAAGACAGTTATGTTTTTCCTTTGCAAATAGGCAATATTGGACAAGTATGATTGATTGCTTTGTGGTTCCTGGTTGTTCCCTTAATCTGGATGTTAGTTTTAGATTTGTGAGTGGTTTTTATTTGAAAGAAATGAAAAATGAAAAGCAAAAACTGCGCAAAACTGGAAATAACAACCCCATATCTATTCATGTTAATCATTGAAGCATGGTTTGCTGGTTTCAACTCTTTACAGGTCAGTTTTCCTGTGGAAATAAACACTGTGATGAGAATGAAGGCCTGAAGAGCTGGGAGGTGAATTTTGGTTACGTTGAACATGGCGAAAAGAGGAATGCACTTGTGAAATTGAGTAAGTCAGCCCTTCTTGGATATGTACACTTAAAAGAAGACAAGTCTCTTGAACTTTGAATGGTATCGAGTGAGACCCAATGATAATAATTTGAGTCCATGACAAATTCAGAATAGGAGATCCATTTTGTTGAATTAATCACAGGTGTTAGTCTGGTGCTCTTGATTTAGAGAGAAAAGCTGTTATCATTATATATGACAAAGTTGTTACAGATTAAGAACTTTATTCTTTATAATTAGCATGTCATAAAATTGGAATAATCGGCTATAATCTGTTTTGTATAGAAGCATTTCTACTTTTAGTGGACAATACAGCATTGCAAGGAGATTTTCAGCATTGTCATTGCTCATTCAGTTACTTGGCTTAGAAGTCCATAGGTCTTTGGACCAGACAACTTCTTGCAAATCTTCAGCTCTACTGATTTTATTTCAAATATTTGTTTTTCTTACAAAAGTTCTATGATTAAAGAATTGTCCATTCTTACATTTTGGCTGGGATTTTCCAATTCACTATTGTGTGTGTGATTGTATGTTTGTCAGATAATTAAACTTAATACAGTTTATACGGTTACTATGTGTAAAATGAGTGGGTAGTGGGGTTTTTTCCTTTTGTGCACAAGACACTCCATGTGAGAGCACATGGTCTCTGACAAAGCTCTAAGAGGCTCACACATCTTCAGTATAATTGCAGAAGAATTTGTTCTGTCCATAAGGATCCATAAATGGAATGTCTGTACATGAGGAGCACTGACACTTCTTTAATGAATAGCTGCCAGTGCTGAACTTGTGATCATCTGTCACATTTAGTAAAATCTGGGTTTGTACTGGAGACTTTCATCATGTATTTTTTCAATCCTGACTGCAATTACATTGTAACTAATCATGTATTTTTTTTCAATCCTGATTGCAATTACATTGTAGTGCTTTGAAGGGAAAGATACTGATATTGAAAGATCTAGTTCTAACTAGTTTTGTAGTTTTGTTAATTATGCTTATCAGATTCTTGACTGCAATGTTCTCATTTTCTCTTTTTCAGGACTATGTCCAGAATGTTCCCACAAACTAAACTTCCATCACCGGTAATGAAATATTTTGAAAATAATAGGGACTGAATTATTGATAAGTTATGATTCTGATGAACAGCACACAGGGATAAAACATCAGTGTGATGATTAGGAACTTCATTTATCCTGAAACAGTATACATTTTCTGGAGTTCTTATAAAGCCACTGACTTGTCACTGTTGAGGGTTAAGATACTGTGCTAATGACAGCACAGAAACCCTCAGACTGGAACAATTCCATCCCTACCACCACAGAAGTTTCATTTGCTTAATTTCAGCCCAGTGATTATTTTTCTTCTGTTTCTAATAGCTTTTTTTTTTAAACTGAATCAGGTTTTTTTCAGTTTAACTACTGATAGGTGTCTGAAAAAATGACACATTTCACTGAATTAAATACTTCAGATTTACTGTTGTGTAAGAAGTACATATAATGGAGGTGGTGTACGTTCATCTTTTTTAAAGGAGGAAAGAAGTCAAAACATGCAAGAAAAGAGGCACAGCTGCAGAGAACTCTAAAGAGCCAAAAATTAAGAAGACAAAATTATCTCATTCAGCAAAAAAGAAGTCCAAAAAAAAGACCCATAAAGGTAAATTTAAACTTTAAAACTTCAGTTGTTAAAATACTCAGGTTAGTTGAACCTTAGTTTTGCTACAGCTGCATAGATAGAGACATATAATTATGTATAAATATATTTAGTTATACAGACAGATATGTAACTTTCTTGACTGCAACACAGGTAGTCAAAAAGATAAATTTCTTAGTTAAAATATCCTAAATGCAGAAAAGAGATAAAATTCTTATATTTAACAGAGAGGGATGGCCTTTTGAAAAGTATGCACTGCAAGCGAAATTTGTGCAAGCATTGGATGTTGCATACTGGAATGGGTTGTGAAGTATTTAATTCTCTGAGGCTTTGGGGTGGAAAGCCTTTTGGAAATGTTAGATAACTTTTTTACACCAGAGATTTTGGGTTGACAGAATTAGGTGCAAAATGATGACCTTTGCACTCGTGCAAAAAAAATCCTTTTATTTCAGTGTTTGCTCATTTTCTTTGAATGTTGTGTGTGCATGTATTTGCACATGTTTAGTGTAATAAATGGTGATAGACATATCCTTGTAAACAATGTAAGATAACAGATAAAACTGAGAAGCTTACTGGTTTTTTTTCTATTCTGGTGTTTCTTTACAGATCAGGTTTCTTCAGATGATTCAGATAATTCTGATGAAGGTAAAGGTATTTTAATAACCTTTATGTTTTTGTAATAAGTTGTATAGTATCATAGACAGATGTCATTGATCTTAGTTTTATTATCTGTCTGTTTTAATATTTTATAGGTTAAGAATGCTGTCTGAAATAAACAGAAATACAAAGGTTCGAATGAATGACTTACATATCTTGCAGAAAAAGTATAGGGAATTTTAAGGAGGAGCTTGTTTAATGAAAAAATAACAATGTGGGTGGGTAACAGAATGGAAATAACCAGAGAAATGAGATGTCAGGTTGTTCCAAAAAAGACTAGAGAGTGCAAAAATAGGTACATTGTTAATAATTTCATGCTGTGTAGTCTGCACTGTGTAAAGATAGTACTTTTCTGATATAATAACTGCTACATTTTCCTTCAGGGAGTTATACTGATATGTACTTT
>WEIU01023459.1:503233-519029 GCA_013389925.1 Aegithalos caudatus
AAAAAGACTTTTAATACATCTTAGGCTTTAATTAATGTATTTTCCAACTACCACCTGTAGTACCTCAGAGACTACTTGTTGAAGGTGACTCCTTAGTGACTGCTTGTATCTCAGTGATTCCAGTCTGCAGTTTCTTTTTTTGTGAAACAGACCCCATCTTCTGGTCATTCCAATTCTTGTTATGTACTGTCTAAAGTGATTGACTGTTTTCACTGATTTCTCTGCTCTGCTATACATTTTTTGGAAGTTCCTCACCCCCCAGTTAGATACAGGAAGACCTGAAACAGTTTTCTTATTATTTGGACCATGCCCAAAGCATTTGTTTTGTCAGGAAACTTACTGAAAGATTTGAGGGAAGGGGCGGGGTGGGGCAGGGCTTCTGAAATGAAATTCCTATGTACTAGTATGCAATAGTTATGCAGTAATCCGTGTTTTCTTACAATTTCATTGGTAAGTCACAATTGATTAGAACTATCATTTAAGGAAGGTAATTGATTAATATCATAAATTGAAACTGTGTTGTAATTCTGGGTTTGTAATTATTTAGTGTTAGGAAAAAAATGCTATGTTGCTGTTGTATCAAGATCACTGTTTTGACATTGATTGTTGTTATGTTTGACCAAAACATTGGTGTGTGATGCCTAAGAATCTTCTTGATACTACACTAATTAACACTGCAAAACATTTTCATTTTCACTTTGTGTGCAAAGTGTTCTGTTTATTCTCATAGTTGCAATTAAACATTGCTTCTAGCAATATACTATCTAATTAAAAAAGATAAATTATCTTTAAATTCATTTAATAAACATTTTAAATTTTTCAACAGATTTAGATAAGAGCAATGCAGAAGATGGTCCTTCAAAAGCTGACTTTTGGAAAGGTCATCTACGAAAAGCGGATGAAAAATCACGGTTAGTTTGATGTAGTGAACTTGCAGCTACTGAAACGTAAAGGGTCCATTCAGAATTGCAGAGACAGAGTTGCCCTGAGTGTTTCAATGAGTATTCACACATAAGGTTGTAGCAAATCTCTTTCCATGCAGTGAACCTAAAAATGTGTTTTTAAAGAAAAGACATACACAACTCTTGAGGAAAACCTTTGTTAAGGCACTACCATACCACTGCTGCCTTACCCCTTACTATACCATAAATTATCCTAGCAGCAGATCCTAAGAGTCACCTCACACAGGGAAATGTGAAGGGTACTGGAATGGAGTGAGTAAGTCAAAATTATCTATTCCTTCTACAGTTCTAATCAGAAGTTTACTATAACTTTTTCCTACAAAAATTATCTCCTAAGTACAAATCCAAAGCAAACTTTCTGACTTTTATTTTTTGTTCCTGTTACAGGGAAGAGGAGTTTGATGAGTATTTTCAAGACTTATTTCTCTAAAATTTGCAATTGATGTAGGCTGATTTTCTTCATGAGTTGTCAAGATGGAAGTCTGGAAATCGAGTCGTAATTTTCCAGAGACCTCTTATCTGCCAGCATACCTTTTCTACAGTCACTCATATGGACCCATTTAGGTGGATTGTCTTTGTAGAGAGCTTCAAATCTAAAAACTTTGTTTCTTGTAGTAGGCTGCATACTCTTGAAATGAGAAATAATTTTTCCTTCAGTGCAAATTATATATGGCACCCAAACTTAAACAAACAAGAATATAGTTTATTAACATTACAACAAGAAAGGTCACTGCTTTTATTTTGTCCCAAACTTCACTTATTGCCAGATTTTTGTAAAGGAGCATTTTGTAAGATTCTGTGAGTACTTTAAAGCCATACACTTTACTATATTTATATTTTTAATTTATTAAACAAGAATTAATAGCCTTAAATTTACTGGATACTTAGACTTCAATATTTGAGTATTAGTCTCTGTAAATATTTTCCAAGTCTATTGGAGAAGTTCAAATTTTGTCAAATATGTGTTCTACTTGAATTAAGTAAATGATATCTGAAATCTCTTCTACTCTTTAAAAAAATTCCTTTTATTGTGGCTTTCTTTTAAACTTTAATTATAAAGTGGTGTGTCTTAAAATTCCACCCATAAAAATTTGGTTGGTTGGTGAAATTTTTGGTGTAAAAAATGTGTGGCTTTCTACTGGAGATGTACGTGACTTTCCTGTTATCTGTGCCTTCTGATCTCCCTTCCATTGACTGAACGTTAATCCTTCTTTCACGTGTAATCCTAAATACACAAATAAAGCATGTATATTGCTTGAGAAACTTACTGGATTTGTTTTCTTCTTTGAGTTGCAGCACGTCTTTGAACCTTCATTCAGTCATGTTTCCAAAGGAACATGAATAGGTATCATGCCTATATTTTTTCTGTCTGGTAAAAATTACTGTGGATACGAAGGTCAGACTTTTTAAAATTAAAAAAGTTAATTTCATGTTAATCTGTGGAAGTTAATGTTGTATAAAATATATTTTTGATGAGCACTTCTCACTGTAGGTATAGAAAATGTTTCTAGTAAGTATTTGACGTGGACAATGTAACAGCAGAGATGGTTGTAGTGTATTTATGAACATTGCACGTGCACTCATATGAAGTTGAGAACTCTATTTACAAGTATTACTTAACATAATTACATTTTAAACATTTTGTACTTACATAATAAATGACAGTACAAGGACATATTTAGGGCGTCCTTGAGTAAGAAATAAACGTATCCTTGCATGAAGGCTTCTTTAGGTAAGAAGGTGGATTTAAAGGTTAATTCTCTGTCATCTTGCGTCTTGAGAGCTTGGCTGAGAGTCAAATCCAATCTGCAGCAATCTGCTTAAACGTGTGCAACTTGCCCAAAGGGGGTTTTGTCAACTGTGTTGCTATATTTGTTGCTTCAAGTATTGTATATTAAGTATGTGTTCTGAATAACTAGCTTCTCTTTGGGTCTTTAAAATACAGTTATAAAAAGTTACACTATACATATTAAATACATACTTTAATACAGTTTGAATAAAATTGCATTATCAAACAACCTTGAAATGGCTTTCTTTAGTTGCAGCATTATACAGAAAATAACATGATACCCAGTTTTATGGCATAACTGCATAAAATATTTGGCCCATTTATAAAACAATGTAAGTGTTTGGAGGTTTTTTGGTGGCTTTCTTTAATTTTGAGTGATAAATGTACACAGTATGTCTATTCATAGAGCATTCTTAGAAGGGTTTGTAAATAGCAAATGGCTGATTCTCCCTTCTGTGTGGATGGGGAGCATCCTTCAGAGGAAAAAATTGTGGTTCCACTTTGTTTAAAGGAGCAGGTAAAGTGGCAGGATTGTCTGAATGTTGAATTTCTCTATTGTGGGAGTGCATTTGACATCCATCTTAGATTTGAAACTGGTTCCAGTGAATACTGAGCTCTGTGCCTAACAGCGTGGCCATTTGCCTTCCTCCATCTGCAGGAGGAGCTGGCTTCCCAAGTGGAAGGCGTGGAGTGGACTTGTCCTGAAGGTTTGGGGAGGAAGATCAGTGTTCATGAAGAGCTAATTTGTGTGCAGTCTGTCTACTTGGTTGTAGAAAGACAGTGGGAATTTTCATGTAATTTACTGCTTTGTTTTCCTTCAGAAGATTAAATTGGTGCCAGTTAATTGGTTTTCAAATACTTTAATTTATTGCATTTCGAAAGAGATGCACTGGGAATATGTGAGCCTTTTTAAATGCCCTTGAATGCCTATCCTGCTGTCGATGTGCTGGTGTATCTTAGTAAACTTTTACTTGTGTGTAAAGTATGATAGTTGTGGTCTTCTACTTTAGATTTTTACAATAAAAGCCAGTCCATTTAGGAAAAGTGAGAGAGCAATTTGCATATAGTCAAAAGGCTACAATGGCTATAATTTGCAGATTTATCATTGGTAATTTTGGAAAAAATACAGTGTACCGTGGGCTTGCTTTTTGTAGATAAAAGCTAGGGAATTGTGTTGTGCATTCCTAAAGTGAAATAAATGTTTTACTCTAGGATTTTATATACAGTATTGAAAGTAAAGGAAAATGACAGAATTACAGATTAGGGAAATACACATAATATAAAAATCTAAATATTCAAGTTAAAATATTGCAATTTTTTGTTTGATTTTTACATCTTAGATTTCATTCAGTAATTTCATATAACATCTGTCAAAATTATTTATATTTTTTCTGGACAGTGTGTAGAAGTTACATATTTTAATAAAAGTACTATATGTAAATTGAGTGACATGAAAAAGTATCTAGAGCACACAGTTAACTCATTTTGCACCATTATTTTTTCCAGTTTTTAATTGTAATAAATTTTTTAATCCATTAAAAATTATTTCCAACAAATGGCAAGTGTTTAAGAGGATTAAGAGATTGATCTATACTATTCTATGCAAAGCAGAAATCCACTGGGGCTCATTGAAGTTCTTTCTAGATGTCTTTTCTTGTAGCAGGAAGAGTGTCTGAGACACACAATTACAAAACTACACATGTTTTGGATTTTCCTTCTTCACCACCTCCACCTGCAGCAGCACTTTCTGTTAAAAAACAAGGAAGGAAAGTAAAATGAGTATTTTCTGCTAAGATTTTTTAGCTGCTCTAATTCCTTATTATGGAGTGCTGCTTTTATTTTATGCATATTATGTATGTTTGGCTGTCTGAAATTTCAGTGCTTGTCTGGGATATTGGAATAAGAAACAATGACACGTTATATATACATATGTGTAAATAGTGTAGGAGTTGATACCAACATTTCTCAAGGAACCAAACACACACTGAACCACTCTTACTGGAAAGTTTCAGTATTTAAATATATGACTGTCCCACACATACAAAACTGAGGTATGCAAGCCATGCAAAAGAAAGAAACTCTTGAATCAATAAAATCAGTGAATCTATTTTGAAGCAGATGATACAAAATTTACTTTAATTTGACCTAATTGCATAGACCTTTTTCCAACCCTGCATGAATCCCTTTGTAATTACTAATTAAGAGAGAGAGAGACACATTTCATGTTTTTATTTATAGCCTCTGATTCTGTTACTCTCTCTCAAATGATGCCACAGATGTTCATTGGTCATAGTTAAGATTCTTTCAATGTAATAAATTGCATTTCCAGATTCACTTAAGGTAAGATACCAATATTAGAATTAAAACTTACATTTGAAAGCTGTGGATCACCATGTTACTAGGTCATTTTCGACCCTTTCCACCTGCATTGAAACATGTCACATAATCAGTGTCCTACCCTCTGTATTTGTGGATATAATCAACACTATGTTACTAACTATGTATTTGATTTTCTCAGTTTAATACTGTATTTTGCTTTACTTTACTTCTGAACTTTCCACTGTAGTGGTTCAGCAAACAAGTTTATTTTGTGTCTACTGAATGGCTAAGAATATCCAGGTCAGTGTGTTCTAGAGAAACCACCATGGTTCAACATGTATCAAATCTTTGTTTGCATGAACTGACTTAACAAACCCATATATTTACATGGCCTTGATTTGACAGATCTGTTCTTCACAAATGTCCATGGCCTCATTCCGGTGTGTGTTTTTAAAGGATGCAGGATAATTCCCTTTTGTTTTGTGTCACCAATTATGATAAGCAAAGGACAGATCCTCAGCTTCTGCAAATCAGTCTGTCCATGCTTGCCTGTGTAAGGTTTCCTATTTTCCTATAAGGGAAATATTTCTTCATTCAATGACTTAAGTGATTCCAAAATACCAGTGATGTAGGGTGGTCATAACTTCCAAGTGAGAGTAGAAATACCTGACTCTTCCTAAATTGATTATTTAATTTCTATTTAAGAAGCTTTTGCTTAGGAGAATTGGATCTGACTTTGGTAACCCTTTTTTTGTAATATTCCTTGCTGAGAAAGCAAATGTATAAGGACATTAGAAGTTGTGTTAGGAGGTCCTGGGTTTGATTTGGTTTGGTTTGGTTTTGCTGGTATTTCTATAAAGTTCAGATGGTTATGTTCCAATGTAAGCAAAAACATATGGACAACCACCAATAAATGAATCTTAAATAAAATTATATTATTTTAAAAAATGAAAGTGTCATTGAAAATAAATTTGGGAGCAAGTAGGGAGGTGGAATTTGTGTGAAAATGTGCGTTAGTAGTATCACAGTGTGAGCAGGCCAAAATATTTGACTCGTTCTATTAAACTCTTTCAAAAATCTGCTTTGATTAAATCATGTAACTTACAGTACTTCTTAAACCACTTTGCAACAACTTTTTGTTTTTTGTTTTACATTTTTACATTTATTTTTATTGTAATCTAGTATCAGTTCTGTAGGAGCCAATAACTAGTTCACACACCGACAGTAACTTGATGGGTGGTCTGGAATAGCTTCTTTTTTGTGAAGTGTGAAGAATACTCACCTATTTCCCATAGATACTGATTAATAAATAAATTATTCGGTACTGGTTTGTATTTTAAAGATGTGTGAAACACAGTAAACTAACTTTTCTTCTTCAGACTAGCTGACCATATATCACTGTTTTAATCACACATGGGTTTTTTAATCTTTGAATCTGTCAATTGGCAGAGCTGTAGACCTGCTGCTCCACATGCAATACAAAGAATAAAAGTAACTGACTCATTTCATGCTTAGACTTGAGTGACAGGTTTCAAGTTTCTATAAAATCAGATTCTCTTCTATGTTATGCTGTGCAGAACCATGCTTCCAATTTTAGGACTTGGTCTGTGTTTGGAAGATTAATGTTGAATTTGTTATATGAGAGAATGTATTTCAGCCAAGAAGTGGGTGGTAGGGAACTAAAGCCAAAAGCTTTATCTTAAACTTGGAAGAGAAGTGGGGATTGGCACTGTTTTTTTATGTTCTGAATGCATACTCTCTGTTCCCTTACATTTTTAATTTTCAACTTTGAAAACAAAGCACCTGAATACATTTGGGGCTGATGCCATACAGAATTTTGATACATCTCTTGTATTTCAAATAAGCAAGTGTTTAATTACATTCAATTCTAAGTCTTCAGATAGAAGAAATGCTACATTCCCTTCACTTTTGTGGTGGTCATATTATATAATTCTGCAGTTCAGAAAATGAGGTCAGTATAGTGGATATGAGTAATCTTTAAAGGTTACTTCTCTTTCAAGGAAAGATAAAGCTAATTTGGCTAATTCAGAACTTGCATACCATTAGTATAAGTTTAATATTGCACAACTGCACTGCATGTGTGAATTTGAGAGAGAGTATGTTGACTGCTGTAAAAATATATGTAAATGAAAATCTAAGAAGTTACTTAACCTTTTTGGGCAGCTGCTTCTTCTTCCTTTTTCTTTTGTTCCTCAATAGCTTTCATCTTCTCTTCATATTCATCAGCTCGTGTTTTCCATTCAACCCTGTTGTTTTGAAGACCATCAAACATAGGTGTAATTTCCTTGTGAAACCTCGAGAACTCCTGTATCAGCAAATGAAATTAGTAAATTAGAAATTTGTAAGCACTGATGAATTGTTAAGTCTGAAATTGTGAAAATACTGCTGAGAGAACATTTCATTTTTCGATTTCATCTAATTCTAAGGCATATTGCTGGAAATACTGTGTTGGGATAATAATGTTCTATTGTGCACATAGTGTGTTAGGAAAATATTGGAATTATATGCTACGCCCTTTAATATCTTCCCTAATCTCACATATGATAGCCCGACTCATATAATAGAACAATGATACATTATATTTTATCATATGTTTATCAGGATCCAGTTAAAAAGTCTGTTATCCAGTAATATATTCCAAGCTGATGAGGATATTTCTAAAGATGTTAAAAAATCACGTCATGTTTTTGCCTGACATTTTTGGATAATATTAAAAACTAGACAGGGATTAAGAATGTGGACATTTCAGTGCCTTACAGAAGAAACAATGTATCTACATGCCCCAAATATTGCATATTTCTATTCCCTTTGCTGTGCTATTAACTGCTTTCTGTAACCATCCATGCTGCTTGCTTATATTAAAAGGGACTGGGAAGAATCAAGCTGGACTTTGCAACTCAGTCTTTCAAGGCAGTAAGGAAACCTCAGCATCCTGAAGTTTCACTGGGATCTTCCTCTTTTATGAATTTGCTTCACATGTTTTGAATTTCCTCTATGGGAACAATTATTTGATGTAACAAAATACTGAAAAATTTTGGTGATTGTAGATAGTTGTCCACCCTGTGACCAAGAGTACTGCTGCTGTCTAGAATTTTTTACTGCAACATCTTGTCACTAATTGTGCCACCACAACTGCTGGAACAGGAAAGCAAAACCAGTTACTCTTACCTTGTATACAAATGTACACACAAAGTCTATGAAACCAACTTGGAGCTTAGGTAGTTCATCTCCCTTGTTTCTGTCCATCATAGGCTAGAACAGAAGAGCAGTAATTTTGAATATGTACATATCATGCTTTTTGCTGTAATGATCTCATAAGCATCATGGTTCATTATTTATTCCATGTTTAATAACAGTTAATATTGTTTAACACAGTTAAATTATTTAGTACTTACAATAGGTTGTTGCTGTAGCACAGTTCGTTCCAGGTCACCTTGCTCCCAGAATTCATTTGCAACCATGAGGGCAACCTGAGTAGGTACAATTCAGTGGAATTGTCAGTCAGCAGCAAGTAGTACATTTGAATAAATAAAACAAGGGTTTTCAGAAAACATGAAAAAACATATAGACACTGTCTGCTGTACTTAAGGCTTTTCCCAGCAAATTATCACTAGCAATATTTTGATGCATGCTGAGTAAATAACAGATTATTGCCAATAGAAACAAGGCAATATTGGCAACATAAGAGTCTTGTAATACCTGGAATGTGTATAGCTTAGAAGAACAAGTATTTGCAGATGTATTTTGATTATGCTTTGTTAAAACATTCCTGTAAGGCTAAGTGATGAGCTTCAGCAGGATGGTCAAGTAAGTACTGGAGTACTTGAGGTACTTACGTATCACTCTATATTACAGAATTTTAGTGTGTTTAAGCTGCTTTGCAATGGCGCCAAGATCTACAGAATAGACATAATTCATTGTTGTTAAATCTGCGCCTTAAAAATAGCTCGAAAGTAGCAAAAGTTGCCTAGCAAAGAAATAATTGAGTGATATTTAAGGGTAGCTAGAACAGCTGCCAGAATCAGCAGTGCCAGTTTTAGTGGAAGGACAAGTAGAGAAGGGTTGACAACTGTAGAGTGATTGAGACATCATTGACTACCTACACTCAAAGTGACAGAAAGGTAGAAGTTCTTTTCTGGAAGCACCAGGTACTTAAATATGTATCAAGTAATAATAAGTTTATTTTTTTTTAATTGATCATGCACCAAATGGGCAATAAAACAGAGAGTAAATGCAGTATTGTCTACTTCAAAAGTACATACCTTACTCTGCACTTCCCAGGGCTTGGTTATTGCAGACAGGTCACATCCAGTCATCATCATAGCCCTTTGAAAACAAAAAAACCCAAAACAAGACTAGTTTTGGGTGTCAGGAGGATGGTACCAGACTCTTTCCAGTGCTGCCCAACAACAGGGCAAGGAGCAATGGCAATAAACTTAATCCCAAGAAGTTCCATCTCCACATGAAGAAGAACAAATATCCATTAAGGGTAGAAGAGCACTGGAACAGTCTACCCAGGGATGTTGTGGAGTCTGTCTGGAGACATTCAAAACCTGCCTGGACCAGCTCCTGTGTAACCTGCTCTAGAACACCCACTCTGGGAGAGGGGTTGGACAGGATGATCTCCAGAGGTCCCTGCCACCCTAACTATCCAGTCCTAGGATGATTATAAAAAATAAAAGGTCTAGATTTTAAGGAATTTAAGACGCCAAATGAATTAATATTTTGCACATTTTAAGAAGATTCTAGGCATCTGTTTCTAAATTAAAATCATAGTTATGTTCATCATTGGACAATTACAGTAATTTGAAATTTGCATGTTTAGGTGCCCAAATTCTTTTAAAATCTAGTCTTAGATAGATTGAATAAGGAATAAAATATTAACCACCTACATGATGACTTCTTTTTTCGTTGGGTCAATAGATATGTACTTAATTGCCTGCTCTTCTGTTTCCATTTTTTCAATTGCATCCACAATCTTTTGAAACATAGTTCTTTTCCTGTTAAAACAAACATTAAAGCACATATTACTGAATGTGAGTTCCTGCATTAAAAATTAAATATTAAATCACATTTATGATATTTGTGCTTTTCCCAAGTACCGCCATAGTAATATCAAAGTAATGCTTTCCTCCTTTTGAAAGCAAACTTTTTAGGTAACCTAGAAGACACTTAGATTTTGCTACATACCACCAACATGTGAAGCAATACGTCAGACTTCCTGACAAAAAAACAAATAACCAATTTCCTACCTCTTCAGATTAAACTTTTTGGGGCAACATTCTCGTTTTTTAGCATTACGTGTTCGTTACTTCCTGTAACATACTGAATTGGGAAGAGTGAAGCAAGTACTAATAGATGCTCTGCCACTCCCTCCTGTCAAAAATCCTAAGAATTACTAAGACCTGACTAAAAAGAACTTTCAAAAACATAAGCCTGTCTTGCTATTGCTTCATAAATCTTCTAGTTTTTGCTTAGAATGAATGAAATAATGGAATTACTGTTCTCTAAAGCTTAATTGCTATTAAACAATTTCCTGAATTTTTACCTGTCTTCTGACTTTAAATTGTCCCAGTCATGAAACAAAATTCTCCACGTATCTTTAAGGAAGATACCCCTAATTAAAGCACATTAAATAACTAACTTAGGAACAGAATTGATAGTCTGATATTTGGAATCTTTGGCATATTTAGCACTGGGATCATTGGATGTCTGCTGGGTTTTTTAATTTTCAGCATGCTGCTGTTTACTCTGAGTATGGTATGTTAAATATCATGCGTGCACACAACCTTATGATTAGGCTACTGAATCCACACTTAGAGAATATAGTGCTTGCTGTAACTAAAAGTATATTGGAATGACCTACTAAATGTATCACCTGCTAAGTATTATATATATTCATGCTAATTTGAAATGTCTTGTTTTTTGCAAGAATTAGTCTCAATGACAATGTTAAATAGAGCTCTGTTCTCTGCATATAAACATCTTTGTATGCTGCATATAAACAACTAAAAACTACAATTATACATTCAATAAGACTGAATTTTTTCAATAGGAAGTTATACAGAATTTAGTACTTACTTGAAATACAAAGCCAAGTCAGTTGCTATTATTGCAACTTCAAATAAGTGTAGAACGGTTTCATACTGGCGCTTATTTAGGTTCTGGAAGATGTTTAAACTCTGCAAGGTGGAAAGTTTAGGATTTCAATTCCTTTATAACAGTGTCTTTGGTTTGTACTATACAGGTTGTCTCACAGAATAGGGTAACAAAATTGGCCAGCTACAGTCCTTAAATTAAAATAATGATAAAAATTAAAAATTCACATTCCATTATCCTAATTTTCCTGACTTTTTAAAGCTTCCCAGTTCCTATTTTCTTCCTGTTAAACTGGGTTGGTACAATTGCCTGCAGAAGCGTATGGGAGCTACCATAGTGCATACAATGTCCTTTTCCTCAGGCAAAGTGAGTGAGACCATCATAGAGCATTTTTCTAAGTGTCTTGTTTTTATTTCCTTGTTTAACAGAGATACAAGGCCTGTGTGAGCCAGGGCACAGTGATGCTGTGGGTGAGAGCCTCCAGAGGTCCTGCCAACTGCTCTGCCCGAGAGCAGGAGTCAGTCCCTGGCATCTCACATTTGAAAAAGTACATCACCATCAATAAAGGGAAAGGTCTTTGTTTGTTTGTTTTCATATCATAAACCTTCTAGGTTTTTTATTAACATAGTGCTGCTTCTTAGCATAAGGATTTATTCTGTGGTCTCATGAGGTCAGGTGACAGCATCACCACAGGGATTAGAAGCGGAAAAGGAGGGTGAAATGAGCGCCTGCCCTGGTGCTGCAAACAAGGGGTGGAAGGGATGCACATGTACATGCCCTGCCGTTAAATCACCCTGCAAAACACATGGTAGAGAGTGTCAGTAGTGACCTTTGCTGTGGCCGGGCCAGAGCCTGGTGCCGCTGAGGGCAGGTGGCCGGTGCCCAGTGTAGGAGCAGGGCCCTGAGGGGCAGCTGAGCCTGGGGTGCGGCGGGAGCACCAGCGCAGGAAGAGCGGGAACGGAGCCGCACAGAGCCCGCCAAACCCCGGCCCTGCCAGCAACGCAGGGCTCTGGCCTGAGGGCAAGGGGCCCTCCATGAGCATCTCCTTTCGTCCCTCAGCTGCCAGGGCCTGCAGCTGAATTCAGACCTCATAAACCAGGCACAGCCGTTTAATGACAAGATTATATATATATATATATATATATAATTTTCTACTTTGGTTTCTACATCAGCTGTTTGTGCAAACAGAAAAAAACCTGAGGAGTGTGAGTGAGGCCCAGAGGAGAAGCTTTTTTATCTGAGGTGAATCTGTTCCAGACAGAATCATTGTAAAAGTGGAAAATGCATAAGAATCTGTCTTAAACTTCTGAATTTTAGCATTCCTTATGTGGACCTAGAGCAATGCAGGAGACCCAGTGAAATTTGGAACACTGTAACTTAATTGGATCTTCAGTGTTGATTGGTGTGAGCAGAAGGTCCATGACGTACCTCATCTTGCAGCAGGGTTTTACTGTACTCTAGGTGATGTCTTTCTAAAATGGAGGAACCATGAAGTTTTGCCAGGGGAGCAGCTGACCTGTGGAAAAATAAGCAATTTTTTAGAGTATATATATATACATTTCTTTAAGGCAATAGCTTTTAATCGGGTTTCGTATTATTGGTATGAGTGTCATCTGTATACATTAGCTATTAGTAAGATGCAGACAAAAAAAAAATCCCAACTTGCTTCCCTTAATTTTTGTGACTGAGTAACGATGGAATTTGGAGAGCACTGGGTGATCAGTGCCCACTAAAGTCAAAGTAATTGTTAGATGCCTCAAAACTCAAAAACTTTGGCATTTAAAATATGCCTTTATTCTGTCTTACATGTTCAGTTTTGCTGTTTGTTAAATCTATGCTCCTTTTATGTACGTTAAAAGTAGCCTTTATCCATCTTTCAGTGTTTATTCTGTGGCATGGCTTTTGAACTCTTGTACATCTGTAATGATTCGGCCATGTGCCCTGGGATTCTAGTTAACTGTAACTTAAATCTAAAGTAACAGTATAAATAGTATAATGGAGCTTAATTCCTCTAATGCCCTTGGGCTACTTCACTCCCCCAAATCGCCATTTTATGAACAGCAAAATTCCTGATAGCTCAGGTTTGTTCAGTTTTACCACAGCTCTTAAAGTGTTCCCTGACACTGGACTAAGATTCAAGAAGAGGAAATTCTGCATCAGATTATGGTTGTGAGATGAAGGGAGAAGCATCCTACCTACATAAGCTCTGGGTAGTTCTACATGTTTGGAAGTTTATTGTCCTCCTTTTCCCCTTGGTTTATAGCTCTGTTTCCCAGATAACCCAAGGTGGATTGCTACATGGCACCCTTATTCTCTGATTAGGACTGTTGTGGTAAAGCCTGATGAGCTCTATAAATAGCTTTACTGCGTAGCACCTCATGTAGAGGGCTTTCATCTAGGGAAGACCACAGTGGGAAGATTTAAACCCGACCCACTACAACCCCCCTTAAACTTGTTTGGATGAGAGGCAGTCCACTGAATAAGAATCAGCATCTGTCAGGTTCTTTCCTACGTCACCTGGAGAATCCCTGGGAATAATCAGAAAATCCCTGTGCGTCACTTCTCTAGCACACAGGCTGAAAAGGCTGAAATGTGAGGAGTGGATTCAGGGTCAGAGGGGTAGGATAAATCACTTGGTTGGTGATACGAGATACAGTCAGTGGAAACTAGCCAGAACACTGTAATCTTGTATACATGACATTCTGAGAAACATATTCTCTGGCTAGCACATGGAAAAAAGCCCTCACAGATCACATAAAAGACTAAATGGTGGGATGTTCACACCTCAGAAGAGTGGGTCTCATCATGATCCATAATGTTTCAATACCAAGGGAAATATAAATCAATTAATATTGTTTCATAACAAACAAGGTAAAAATCACAAAGAAATCCTTTAGAATATTTTCTCAGAACATATTACAGCATGAATTGCAAAGCTTTAACTTCATGATGTGTAACGTCTGGGCCTGTGGACCCAGTGGTAGAACTTGAGCTTGTTGACTCAGACTTCCATATAACGTGGGGAGATTACCCCTCAGGAAAGGACCTATATCAAGAGTGTGGGCCAGGGACAACTGAACTTGTCAAATTAGACGACAGAAAACAGAGAAAAAAATTCATTTTCCCTCTAAACTGGCCCTTGTCTATGTCACATCTTGAATCCCACTCCAGAAAAGTGCTTATGCCCAGTGTTCAAAAAGTAATCTAATTATGGATTTTAATTTATTTTACTGTTTTCTGTGTGTCCTCATGTGCATGAAGCTCTGTCTGCTACAATCCAAGTGTTGCTAGAGTTTTAAAAAGCTAGAGTCTTAAAAATGGATTGCAGCTTTAGAATATTCTTCTAATGTTCTGCCTTCGCATTTTGTCTTTGTGTTTCAGCGGCCTGAAGTGCCCTGGGGCAGAAATCTTTCTGTAGCATAAAGTATTTAGTCATGCCAGATGAGTATGGAATATATACCTTATATTTTTGCAAGTTTTGACTTTTCTGTGTTTGTTTTTCACTAAAAGTAGTACATTTCCCTATATTTTATCACTTATACTTACTTCATTTGATACCAGATATTGGTCCCCCTGTGATCAATGTCATGGCAGAACGCAGCAGCAACCATGGCAAAGGCTTCTAAATCAGTGTAGTATTTCTTTATTTTGCCTGTCTGTAAAAGAAAACAGATAACTCTGAGCATGTGTCTTCCTGAATTTTCCATCTGGAGTTGAAAGAATACTGATTAATGAATTTGGGGTTAATATTAGCAACCTTACCATCAGCAGAGTAAACATTGTTTGTCCCACATTGAATCCATGTCTCCAGTTATGGTAAGTGATATCCCGATAACCCTTCCTGACAGTGTACATCCATCTTGTAAGGACCTGTTGGGTACAAAAATGAGTCAGACAGCTGTTAATTGAAAGAGAACAAAGGAATTCCCATTAAATAACTAGAATATACTATGAAATTATTTAATTGTGCCGTTCTTTGAAAACAAATGTTTTTCATTGGAACATGGAAACAGCCAATTTTTCTTACATAGATGCATGTGGATTTAATTCCTTACCTAGCTTATACAATTCAGGATTAATTTTATGATTTTATGACAAATACGTAAACATTTCATTGAGAATGGAAGATAGCTAACCATACCACTAATATTTTAGTATTGCCTACTGCTCGATTAAAGTACATAAAATCAGCTATTTTTCTTCTATTTAAAAGTAAATATAAACAAAAAAAACCCCCAGACCTCAGCTGGAACTTTGAATTTTTCAACAACATTTATCTCAAAGAACAGTCGTATTCCACAAGTTATCAGGCCATGCTCTGTAACAGGGAAGTCACTGAAGCGGAATTCATACAGTTCTAAATCTTTTGGATCAGGTAATTCTTCTTTCTGTTAGGAAACATCAAAAACAAGGGGTTTTATGTTAAGAACAAAGTTGGAAAAGCTTTTTTAATTTTCTTTGGTAAAAATATTGCTTAAGGACAGTATGTTTACTATGTCTTCAAAGGTCTCAGGTGTCAGTATGAACTAATATGAATTAAATTATGAAATACAATCATGATACTGCTGGTTTTCTTCTCAAAATTAATAGACAAAAAAAAAAAAAA
>WEIU01023460.1:8221-38581 GCA_013389925.1 Aegithalos caudatus
AAAAAAAAAAAAAAAAAAAAAAGTTCTGTGTTTGTTTTCCTCAGAAATAGTTATTTTGAAGCTCTTAGTACAGCAACCAACTACAATCCCACATAAGACACTTTTACAGTTTTTGTGATAACTTCTTCAGCAAAAGTTAACTGTCAATATCAAAAACATTTTAAAAGACTTAAAATACAGCTTTACATTGATTTCTTATCATTTTACTGGTTCTTTCGATAAAATTTTGGTCCTTTCATGCACTAAATCTTGTTTCGTGCCTTGAAGCTGAGATGTTATCTTGCCAATAAAAATGTTTTTTACACCTCTTTCCTCCTTCTTTGCAAGCATGCAAGTAAAAGATACAAATAGCTTAAAATGAAAACATTTTCTCAGCAGTAAGGCCTGGTGCATGCAGGAAGGTATTTTTCTCATTAATTCTCCCACCTAGAAGTTTACAGAGCTTGCTTCTTATGGCTGCTTAAGCATTTAAGCAGATGTATTTGCTGCTTGACCACTTTGGTGTGTTTTTCTTTTATGCTTTTCTTTTTTATTTTTTCCCTGATGCTTTGGGATACATGTCTAATTGATATTTTATGCTCTTCACTCAGGCTTGTCAGTGCTGGTTGACCTTGTTGCCAAGGAGTTCTGAGCCTTGAAGATCCCAAATTTGCCTGACCTTGTAAGGCATACAGACCTTATGTATCTTAGAGACTGTTTATTTTATGTAAGAAAAAGAAAATAATTGGTCCCTTTTGATATTTCCCCCAATTATGCAATATATATACACATCCTTTTCTGTCTGTAAGATTTTTTTATTGTTGATGACTTAATCATCCTCCTCTTCATTGTCATTATGGTAACTGGGGGCTTTTGCTGAAATGTCTGTGCAAAACTAGTTTAGAGACAGAAAACAAAAGAAAAAAATCTCACCCTGAATACTTGGTAGTTTTCTAAGAAAGAGCAGGCAGACAGCTGGAGACCAGAGGCACATTTGGACTGCAGATCCAGTGAAGCATAGGAAGACATAAGCTTGCTTTTAAAGCTGTCTCAAATACCACAAGCACCCAGAGAAGATCATGGACTAATTTCTCTTAAGTTCTCTCTGTTTCTCTCTGTTTCCTTGGCTCAGCTGCTCCCACAATGTGAGTGGGAGACAGGCATTGATGTGCAACATTGCAACACTGACCAAGCTTTCTGCCAAAGGAAAATCACCTCTGCCCCAGCACACCCAGCAGCAAACCTGGTTCTGCATCCCATTTCCTTAGTGTAGATGTTCAAAAGGAACTGTCAGGCTGTAGAGATCTAAAGTAGAAATGAAATTAATGTGTTGAAGGATTGCCTTGCCCTTAAGATTCTCTAGAGCCTGACCCTGCAGGGAGATTCACGCCATGGTTCCCACTTTACAAGATCCAAGAAACCAAGACACCAAGTGCTTTCATCAGGAAAAGTACAGGTGTATCATGAATTTATACTACAAGTACCCATCTGCCAAACAGCTGTTCGAAGTTATAAAACCCAGGAGAAAGCCAGGCAGCTTTTGTCAATCTTTAGTGTTGCATTTTGAAAAACGTTACTTAAAAGAGTCTTTTGGTAGCTCCATAACTACACTCAGCTGTTCATTTCTTTCTAGTTGCTGTAATTGATAAGCCTTCCCATTACCTCTAGATCTTTACTTATTCATTCTTAACAAAACAAAAGATAAAAAAAGAAGCATTTCCTATTTAAAGATTAGATGTAGTTTTGTGTGTTTAAAAAGTAAGCTGTGAAATACATTCAACATCTCTGATTAGATGTTCTCTCCCAGAAAACAACCTTATCAATGCCCAGGCATAATGTACCTCTTTCACATTTTGTCTTTCAATATTCAAACAATAAATGACTGTCCTAAAGAATTCATAAAATTTAAAATTGAAAGAGACCATTAAACCATGACATCTAAATGTCACAATTTCACCCAATAAGCTTACAGTAGACCCATTAATTGTATTTAACTAAATCATTATACCAGGAAGGCCCCTATTTTTTGACTCAAGCCCACTCAGACACAGAGAATTAAGTAATTTCAATGGTATTTTTTAGAACCCTATAGCAGCCGCTTGTAAACATTTATAACTAAATTTTGATTCTACCTGCAGCATCTTCTTCTATCTGTTTTTTCTATCTTCCTTTCACACCTCTTGAGTACATTGTATTACCAATCAAGCAAAACCTTTGTGTGAAGGCTGCAACTCTTGGTTGCTATGATACTATGGAAATGCTGATATTTTCCTTTTCAAGACTGAAAGTTATTACTAGTTTTTGGGAATTATTTTTTATGCAGGGCTGTTCAAAAGTATTCCTTCATAATTCCATTCTTGGGAAAACAAAAGCTGATGTTATTAGAGTATCCCATAGAAAGGCCACAGAGGGGAAAATTCTTGTGGAATTCCTGAAGCATTACTAACAGAACCAGTGGAAGGTCTCTCTTATCCCTCTGTACTCTCTATCGTGACATTCAGGTTTAGGGGAAAAAATAATTTAAAATAGGCTTCTCATTTCACATAAATAAATAAGCTTATCTTTTAATAATTGATTATTAGCAGTACTCATGAATAGAGCCCAGTGGTTACTTTTGAGAACAACTATGCCCTGTGTTTCTTTTTCTGCCACAGGTGGTACATGGTAGAGAGCTATTTTCCAGATATATGAGACAACACTGATTTATGGTATCTATATTTGGGAAGGATGGGCAAAGCAATTGAGAATTAAGCAATTTGTCCATTTCCCACTGACGCAAAGAAAATCACTTTTTTGTTGTTGTTGTTATTTTGTTTTGTTTGGTTTTGTTTGTGTTTTGTTGTTGTTGTTGTTTTTTGGTCTTTGGTGGGTTTTTTTGTATTCTCTTGTGTCATTGCTGTAGCAATCTGAATACTTTACAATTTTAGCTATGATTGTTTATCTACCCAGTTCATGTGCTTTATGAAGATATACAACTGCACTCATTTTTACAGAGAAATATGGAGAGAGCAAAAGCAAGTGAAGGAAAGACAGGACCAGTTGTTTGAACAAGAAGCTACTTTATGATATGAATTTTTGGCATGTTTCTATAGTGACCTTAAGAAAACCATGTTGCTGAGCTGCTCCAGGGTATTAGCTATTACTGTATGTATAATACCTCACAATAGTGGAACAAATATAATTTTAATTTGCTCTGCATTGCACCCACTGTTAAAAAATGGCACTACTATAACAAATGCTTTTTAGTTTCTTCATTTGTAGCTAAATTCATAAATCTCAGTAACTATAAATGTATCTCAAGGTCAGAGTTACTAAAATAACCCATTCATTTTGTTTTCCTTTCACTAAATCCATTATCTGAACAAATTATTAGGTGACCTTTTTAGTTACAGCAATTCAATAAAACTTACATTAGATGGAGTTTCAGGAACATTAGTCTAATGTGCTTTAAAAGATCACCTTCTCTGAGCAATATAATAAGTTTGTGTGAAAAGCATAAAGCATGTAATATGTAATAAAATCCAGCCTTTAATGAACCATGTAGAAAAACTGACTCATGTTATAATTCAATGGAAAACCTGCCTTAATTAATGGATCAGAAACCAAGAGTAACTATTGGGTGTTACTTTTGATTATATTTTTAGCTTGTTTTTTTCTTTTGAAATGTATGCTTCTGTTCAAGAAATTGCAGTTTAAATGACCTTGGTTACAAGATTAATATGCTATGAAAAGACGTACTTAAAGCTAATTTAAAAAGGGTCTCTGATTATTAGTTACTAACAATTGCACTAAGATAATGCTTAATTTTTCAAAGTGGTAAGCAGTTAAGACTGTAAATTTAATAAACTGCCTTAGATGTTTGATGGATGCTGGTTTTCTTCACCAGATATAAGAAAATACCTTGAGGCAAACCAGATAAACAATAAATAAAACACAGCTCCAGCTATCAGGAAGGAATCAGGGAAGGTTGCATAGCATCACTAAAATTCATGATTTCCATTAGGAATATAAGGCATTAATCTGATTCCCTTTGCAAATAAAACAGGAATAGTCACTCAAAAAAACAGCTGAAATTCTCTACATCTTGTGCTTCCAGATTGCTGTCAAGAAGAAAACTAGTTTAACTTTAATTTCTAATCAGTCTAGGGAGGTCTGTATGCAGAAAGAGAAACAATAATAACTTTCCACCAGTTCAGCATCAGCAATCAGTCCTTTCTCCTGCAGATGTATGCATCACAGGAACATGAGCCAATTTAAGTAAAGGTCAGGACACATCAAAATATCAAACTAAATAAGTTCCTCTTGCTACTCAGGTTTATTGAGCAGACTTGTATTCATTTAGTCTGGGGGCATTCCATTTAGATCAACATTTTTCCAAATAATTCTGTGTCTGTCACCTGGAGAACCCTCTGGATACCCATAAACTTTTCAGAATCTTCTCCTAATTACTCATCCACAGAAAAAAAAATGTAGTGATTATTTCCCTTTCCCAATTGGTACCTCTACTACTGATTTGAGATAGAGGCACTGAGAACATCAACCAGATTATAAAATATGTCAGAGAATTGTTTTACAATCTACAGATTGGATGTTCCATCCCTGGAAGCATTCAAAAGCAGGTTGGATGGGGCTATGAGTGACCCTGACCAGTGGAAGTTGTTCCTGTCCATGGCTCGGGGTTTGGAACCAAATGATCTTTAATGTTCATTCCAATACAAACCATTCTAGAACTCTTATCCTATGAAATAAAATTGTAATATTACAGTTAATTAATAGCTAGATTAATAGATAGATGACATGTAAATAAACAGTTCCAATATGACAACTAAATACTTATTTTCTTTTTCAAGTGAACCTTTATTTAGTAGGTTTATTAAATCATACAATAAATTTAGGAATACCATGAGGTCATAATGCTTACAACAACAGACACATTTTTTTTCTGTTTCTGTGATGAAGCCAATTGCATAATCTATGTGTCATCTCCCACAGGCCACTATCATATTAGCAAAAAGTGCATTTAGGCAGCAACCTCTTTGATTATCCCATCGATAACTTCACAGCACTTTGCTAAATTTTTGTGTAACATATTTGTTTGAAATCTAAAGAATGAGAAGAATATGGGTTCTTATGCTTGCGCTTGATAAACAAATTAAAAAAAATCACCTAGCTAATTATTTTCTCTCCTACAGTACTCAGTAGATATTAATTAAAATAAAATTTGTAAAAAGGTATAAGAAATACTCAGTTTTAAGTGAGAGGTTTAGTTCATAATTCTTTATCACTGTAAACACACTTGGATGTATGGCTTCTGCCATGCCCCCTCATGTAATTTTTCACCTTATAGATGTAACCTTTTTCCTTGAAGTTTTGTTTTGTTTTGGGTTTTTTTGTTTTGTTTTGGTTTTTTTTTTTTGTTTGTTTGTTTTTTTGTTTTTTTTTTGTTTTTTTTTTTATTTTCATGTAAATTATTGAGATATGTTAACTGGTCTGTTAACTTTCCCTTGCTGTTCTGTGAAATTGAGAGATTAAAGTTAATTGCTAAAGAACTGCTTAAAATATGACATGTCTCATGTTGATAGAGATCAGACAGTGATCTATGCTTATTTTTCTTAAGTGAAGAATCATGAATCCAAAAATGTAATCCAAAAACCATTCACTTTCTCATATGCTTTGTATGTTTTTCCCAGATGATAGACAACCCAGCCCAAGATGAATTTGTAATGTCATATTATCTAAGCTATCTCTGCTTTTCATTAATGTCTAAAATATTCATATAATTTCATATCTACTCTTTCAGTTCATTAGAGAATTCATACATCATGGTCAAAATAATGTTTTTTTTGCTTTTTCTTCCCCATTGCTAATAATAACCAGTTTCAATTAGAAAAATAGTGGTCTTCTTTAACTATTTTTAAGTCAAGTATTTTTCCTTTCCAGATAAAATCTTTGAGATTACTAATTCTTGCAGGAAACAATAATGAAAACTTTTTAATTTTAATTATATTTATTGTATTTAGTAATAGAGGATGTCTTAAAATTTTCACACTGGAAAATCATAAAAACACCCAACATTTTACAAACAAGGTAATAAAATCATATATCCACTTATAGTTCAATTGTAATAAAATGTAGATTGACTGGAATAATACAGTATTAATACAGTATGAATCATAAATTACAACTATCAATCTAGGAACTAATTTAAAAGCTTCATCTCTTAAAATATCTTTGAAAGAAAAATCCATATAATTTCTTTCAATTGCAATCAAATTCCCCAGGAATAGCCACAATGTTTGTCCAAGATGAACATAACCTGCTAAAAACTTCTGAAATACCTTTCCTCAAACCTTATTTTTGTCATAAATCAAACACACAGTTATTTTTGAGACTACATTGTCATTTAAGTTCTACAAATAATTGCACATATGTAACAGAAATGCCAAGGAGAGAGCAATACTACAGCCCTGAAAGACTTTGCAACTGTTGATCCAAAAGGCAAAAGTATTTGGCAACATAAAGGATGAAGCTGTGTTTACTAATTTTCTAGCTGGGAGGTTAAATAGGAAAGAATCAACAGCAAAACATATGTGAGAAGTCTGGCTTACCCACTTCTGTAAGTCCCTAAACAGCTGGTGTGGAGAAAACCTACTGTTATGTTGCTGAGCCACTGATGGGGATGAAGAGAAACAAAGTCAGTAACAGTTTTCAAAGACCTCTCATGTAACTATATGAAGTAAAAGTCTTCAGGAAAAATCTGTGTGGCATGGTCTGGGCTTTTAGTGGAATGAGGAAAGATTAGGAGTTTTAACAGATTCAATGGCAACTAACTATCCATAGAGGTTGTTGATGTAAGTAAATTTATGAAGTCCATCTTTACAAGATAAGCTTAGAGGGGCTGAGGACGTCCTCTTAGAAAGACATCAAAGAAAGAAGAAACCTTAGTATAACTGGCAGAAAAAAAAAAGAAAAAAAAGCATTAAGAGATGGTTGTGATGGATATGTAGGGAGAATACATATAATTTATAACTTTGAAGGCAAACAAGGGGAGCTGGTATTTACCATATATATCAATTTTAAATTTAGGGACAAGCACATGGAAGAAACAGGAGGCACCACAGTATGATGACAGTCATTTGACTTGAGCTGGTCAGTGTCAAGTCAGTATCAAAGGACAGTACCTCTCTATCTATCATCATGGGGGGTGACTTTAAAAAAGAAAAAGAGATCTTAACAAATTCATGAGAAGATATCCACTTCAGGCAAGTCCAGAACCCAAATGTTTTGAGCCATCTGTGCTGCATTATACAGTCGTAATGAAGGCAAATATAGACCAGTTTCATGCACTGAGACCAACTGCATATCTGAATTATTGGGGAAGAAATTGTCATTGCAGGGGCTTTGTAGGTTTGGATTTTTGGGGTGTTTTGTTGTCAGATAGGTTGTTTCTTTTTTGAAACAAACAAGCAAACCCAAAGAACAACAGCAAAGTAGCAATTTCACTTCTTCAACCTCCATTCCTGGCCCTCTGAAAAAAGTGCAACTCCTGTAATTTATTTCCCAGCTAAACTCTCAATAAATGCTGTAGCATGCAGCAATGAAAACAGCTTTTTATGTAACAGCCCTTTAGATTAGAGTGTCCTTTTTTGTCTTGCCAAATATTGCATTCTTCCTTCTTGCTTCCCTTCTGTCTTTCTCTCTAGGTGTTGCTCTTTACCTTCTTCTTTCACAGTTTGCTGTCCATGCCTGATTAGATTATGATAATTCCTATGATGCTGTTCATCTTTTGGACTATTCTAAAACAATAACTATTGACAACTGCTTGTTGTCCAGAGATAGTGTGAACTTGTGGCAGCCTCATCCTTGGAGTTACTCAGGTTGGGCTGGATGGGACTTTGAACAACCTGGTCTAGTGGAAAGTGTCCCTGCCCTTTGCAGGGAGATAGGAACCAGATGATCTTTAAGGTCCTTTCCAACCCAAACCACTCTACGATTCTATTTATTGGTCCAAGATCCCTGTCATTACATCTTAGTAGATATATATGTCCAGAGATTAATGATTTAAGCCTTCCCTATCCCCTTTTCAGGTTTTCAGAAAACAGAATTATACAAGAAATATCAGAGACAAGAAATTTAGAGAATACTTTTCTCACTCAAAACATATTTCACAGCTTTTCATTTATCCCTGTTAGAGAACTATCTCTTCTCACATTCACTTGCTCAAATACAAATTCCAAACTTTCTAAGGTCTCAGGACAGGATTGGCTTTTTTATTATTGATAACACATAAGTGCTTATTTTTTTAGCTTATAGCAGTATTTCTACACATAAGTTTAATACTGGTGGCAAAAGCAACTACAAAGCCTTTCATTTATGACTTCAAGAATGCTGCATGAACAAAGTATCTGAATTAGGTAGAATAAGAGATTCACTTAGACTTGCCAGAGAATGTGATGCCAATTATTCCAGCCTTGGCTTCAAGCTGAACTAATTTCAACTTTAGATAGAGTTGCTCCTGGCCTTTTCTGCCTTACTTCTGAATTATTTCATTATTTCCACAGCTGGAGAGGAACAACCTCTGTGGGCATCTTTCCTTCCTTTTGCTCTCGCTATGATTTGTGTGCATTGTTTCTTATCCTTTCACTGTGTCTCCCTCAGCCTGTCTGTTTTCTCTCTGACCTTTCACTAGGTATTTGAAGACAGGAATAAAACTTTTCCTTTACTATTTGTTTTTCAGACTGAACAAACCTGTTTCCCCCAGGCATAAGGACAGTACTCCAGATGCAGCCTCACAAGTATCAAACACAGCAAAAAAAATAATTTCCTGACACCAGGCAGCTGTACTTTTGTATGGAGTTATCTTTAAACAGCAAGGGCGCAATGTGACTTGTATTCAATTTGCTGCTCACCAGAATTCCCAGGACATTTTAACAGACCTTCTCAAGTTGTTCCCCAGTCTGTACTGTTGTATCAGGTTAACTTCATCCCAGTTTCAGAACCTCACATACACTTTTGTTGAACTTCACAAAGTTTTCGTCAGCCCTTTCCTGAAACTCTCCAAGATCCCTCTGAAGATTTACTCTTCTCTCCCACGTATTAATTACAGCCCAAATCTGATGTTGTCCATGAGTTCTCTGAGACTGGTTTCTGTCTCACGGCCTAGGTACAAATGGTCAGTGAAAAACCTCTGAGGACTGTAATGGCCAACAGCAAGGCTTTGAATCCCTAACTGCTACCCTCTACCCAACCTGTTCTTTATTTGCCAATTTCCTCATGAGGGAAAGGCTCTGGATTGTTAAAATTGCTTTTCTAATTGCAACTATGTTGATCTTTCTTGCTTTATGTCTGGTTTGCTATTTACCTAGGTCATAATTCCTGCCTTTAACTTGAGTTTTAAATTCCTGACAAAAAATTAAATATCTGTGTCTGTATAAACGGTAGAAAAAAGATTAAGTTCTTGTCCCATCCCACTGTAAAAGGGGAGTCAGGGAGGACTCTTTTTGATAGATTTCTCAGACAAACATAAAGCACAAACAAGGAAATATTATATCTGATAAGTGTTTGTTGATAGAGAAAGATAAGTGTTCCTACTGAAGGGAAATAGAAAAGGGAGCAGAGAGGGGAAAAGTGAGACAGAGAGAGGAAACTGAGCACCAGGACAGATTGTTATCACCATGCACCGTGGAATGAGGAGACAAAGGCTTCGGATAGACAAGACAGCCCCAGTCCAGTGTGCTGGACTCAGGTTGTAGGTGATCAAACACCTAATATGGTTTGTACTGTTACAATGCCTCATGCAAAGCCTTTGGAGGTAAAGGTCAGTGGGATGATTGACATGGGGAGAGACATCACCATCATCTCTGCCCACACTTGCCCTCCTTCAAGGCCCAGGGAGCCTGAAGGATCTGCTGTTGATGGCCTTGGAGGGACCACACAGAGATGTTTGAGCAGCAAACCTGTTTGGTAAAAAATCCTGAGGGACAAACAGCCACCATTTGACCTTACACCACTGCAGCACCACTTAACCTGTGGGGTAGGGATATTCTGTCTGCATGGGGAGTTCAGGTGGGGACAGAATTTTTACAGGAGCCACTGTATTATGGGGCATAAGGAATTCCACATTAGCTCTAAGATGGTTCAGTACCCAACCTCTGTGGGCACTACAGTGGTCCCTTGAAAAGGAGAAACTAGACACCCTAAAAACCTGGTACAGGAACAGCTGGTTCAGGGATACATAAAGCCATCTATGAGTCCTTTGAAGACTCCAGTATTTGTTGTTGCAGTCCAGGGCACATGGAAAATCCCTCTACACTGCTCTGGGGAGTCCGAGACCCCAGCTGGGACCCAGGAAATCATTGTCTTTGACCTTAGTCCATGGAAAAAAACTCCCCACACTCATAGATGAATTAAAAGCAACAAAGATTAGAAAGACGTAATGGTTTAGTTTGCATAGGGTGAAGATTTGTAATTTGGGGATTTTAGTATGGAGATAGATGAAAGCAAGATGGAGGTTTTTGGGTGGTGTTTTATGTCCTCCTTCTTCTTCTACTCCATTTCCTTCTGTGACAGTGGCACAAAGACATTGGAGGGGTGGATTTTAAGTAGAAATTACATGTTTAGAATAGGTGGCAATTGTTGGTGCAGAATTGTAAATATTGTATGTTCTGTGAGTTAATAGGGCAAGAAGTCCATAAAAGACCTTGAGCAGGCTGCTTCATGGTCCTGGCAAGCTCTGTTTTTCAGTGAACTAAGCCTGGTCTTAGGTGGTTCACCAACCATGCGATAAGAAAAAATAAACTACTTCAAAGATTAAAGCTGCAAGTTCTGCTCATCCTTTCAAACTCTGGTACAGGACTTTGTGGGGAAAATTCTGCTAATTAGGGGATTCCCAGAAAGGGAATTCCCACAATTTGTTAAAAAAAGAAGTCTGGTAAATGGAGGTTGCCCCATGACCTGAGAAAGATCAATTCAGCCATGGAGAGCATGGCTACCCTCCATCCTGGGATGCCACCTCCTACAATGATTCCTTCCAACTGGGATACTCTAATTGTGGACCTGAAAGATTGGAGCATGTGTGCTGGAAGTGTGGAAGTGTGCTGGATCTGTGTGGCTCCCGGGGCGGGCTGGGTGTGATTTCCAAACAGCAGCTGCTGCATGTCCTTTCCATCAGTGAAGAGCAGGCTGCCATGGCTTTGAGTCTGAAGAACAGGCTGCTCATGGGGCACCTATGGCTCCCAGTGTTGGGGCACAGGCAGGGTGGAGGTGGCTGCTCATCCTGGGGAACAGGGGAGCACTGGGGTGCCACGGGAAAGTGGGAAAGCACAGCAGGACAGGTGAGGACAGGGAAGGCAGCCAGGGAAGAAGCAGGATCTCAGGTAGAAAAAGGCAAATGGGATGGGGGGGCTAAGCTGACCCTCCCACTGAGCCCCGCTCCCTCCAAGAAAACCGAAGAAAAATGGCCCCCTTTGTGGTGCATTTCACTGCTTTTATGTCCTAAGGCTCCTCTCATGGCCCAGTTTTCTGGGCATTTTTTCCCGGCATCCAGGGATCTGCCCCACCAGCAAGTGGCACAGGTCACTTGCAGCTCGATCAGGGAAGCTGCCACTGCCCTGATCAGCTGTCAGGCAAAGCCTCCAGGGGAACAGAGCTCCCAGCCCATGCACACCACCTAGAGTAGTTTTTTTCAACACATTTGTAATACATATTGAGGCCTAAATGAACATCAGATTGGTCCCATTAGCTCCATTTAGCTAATTGGCTTTTGAAGATAAGTTAATGAAGGAATATTTCTTTGTATTTTCCTCTTTTCTACTTCCTAATGCCAGTCTATTATCCCTAAGAATTTCAACTACTTTCTTTGCAGCTCTAGCATTGCATTTTTTACCTGTTTCATAATGATTACCTGCTGATTTTTTTTTCATCAGCTCTCATCTAGAACACAGCACACACTACTTGTTTTAGTTAAAGAAAACTGCAGTAAAATTCATTTTCTACTTGATCCAGTTTTATAACAATCAACACAATCAACCCTTCAGTTAAGTACCTGGCGTAGCAATGCTTCATTACAGCACATCTGCTCCCAAAGGCAAGAGAAAGACAGGTCTAAGACAGAGGGAGGAATGGTGTAATTGCACAAACAAAAATATGGGACTCAATTTGCAAGGTCATGTTGGACCATCAAACATTTTCAGAAGGCTTTACACAAACAGCCAAATATTAAAAATTTAATTCAAAAGGTGCTGCATTACAGAAATAACTTATCGAAAAAATACAAAGTTTTCTTTTTCCTTTTGTCCTTCATACAAAGATACTCAAGGTCCATTTCTTGAATTGTAGCATGAAGGACATTAAATTATCAGTCAATGCTAACAGTCCATACACTGAAAGTTTCATTTTGCAGGAATTAATATTACATGAAATTTCTATGAATGTTCTTATAGATACCCATGCAAAACTTCAATGTCCACAAAGGGATTTATAAAGCAGATAACTGAAAACAAACAGAAAATAAAAAGAAAATAAAACCTGACAAAGGCTGCTTTTTGTAGTCTGTGTTTTATTTGCACGCCTCCACCTTTTCTCAATAGATATCACCTACACTAACCCACCCTGTTCAGTACTCTATATAGGTAAATCTGCAGATGAAGAGTCTTATTTACACATTAAATCAAAAAATAGTATTTTCAACCTAAAACAGGGCTGTTGTCTGCTACCAAACCTGGGTGAAATCACAATTTCCACTGCAGTTAGCAACAAAACCCTTGTCTTTAACATATTTCCAAGTTAGACAGCTCTCCCTCACACAGGGAAGGAACTTTACCACTCCTTCATAAACAATTCCTTTCCACCTTTGCATAGCATCCCAAGATAACATGACACAAGGAAAAAATGTTAATATTTTGCTCAGAGAAAACAAACCAAAACAAAACAAAATACCAAACAGAAACCTTCATTACTTGTTGACTGCCCGAGGTTCAGCTCTTGGCAGAGGCAGAACAATCAACTGCTGAATACTGCATGGAATAGAGATACACACATGATACTAGAGGAGAACAGTGTTTTGTGAGCTGATCATGTCAGACAATCTTAGTCAGTCCTTGACAAAACACCTCTGAGTTCTTATTTTTCAATAGACAGAAATAACTTTTCTACAAATTTATGTTTATTCAATAAACAACCCAGCTGCAACAATGAAGTCACTGCTCTGAGTGCACCTGTGGCTGTCTTCTACCTGTTTCCTCCTTATCTGGTTGGTTTATATTGGACTCTTTTCTAGTTAAGTCTGCAAGGTTTACTTCTTCAAATGCCACCTCCTACAAAGCTGAGACTGAAGTTTCTGTTCAGGAGTTGTTCACTGGTATTTGTAGTACTTTTCTCTGCACTCTAGGGTTGCACAATGAAGAAAACAAATGTGGTTCTAGGGAAGTTGGAGGAGAAAGTTGCCATATATGTCACTGAACAAGATGAAGAAACAGGGTACTTCAGTTTGAAAGCCTGTTATGAACTGTAGAACTCACCACTTATCACTTCAATAATAAATTTCAGTACAAAACAAGAGTGGAAAAGTTTGGTCCTTAGATGTATGAAAAGAGGATCATCATGGAAAATTTAGGAATTTAATGTTTTTTCTTTGATGGAGCAATTTTAGTACCATTATGAAAACACTGAATTGAGAACCAGCATCATGAATACATCCATGTTATGAGGAAGTCAAACAAGAGCCACAAAAAGTGGATTGGGGATTGGAAAACAGAGTGAAATTTCAGGAGTTTTTCTTCTTAAGGTAAGAAGTGAATCAGCCATTTCATAGTGTTGGTGTGACAGTGGTTACAAGTATTTCAGTCTTGCTGACAAAACTCTGAAAAGTCTCAAAAGCTATAAAATGTAACTTTTCTAGCAGTAAAAAGATTAGGTTATAAGGAAAAGGTCAGTCTTGGCTTTTCCTGGAATTACTAAAGTCAGGTCAGTTATGTTTGTAAAAAGAATACAGAAATTGTAGAAACTGGATTAAAATAAACAGCCTGTGTAAATGAAAGCTGGATGATATCTTGGCCAAAGATCATGCCTGATCTTGAATATACAAATCTTAAGAGTCTTGTGCAATTGTTGCACATCATCTAATTTTTTTTTCCAATTTTCTACAGGATGTCAGCAAAATCTCAGCCCATGGTGGACATACGTGGTTTTGTCTATCCCTGGTTATTGCATTCCATGTGGTTTAATTAGATTAAGTTAATGGATTACATCTGAACCTTAAAACTCATAAGTATCTGATCTTTATCTAAGTATTTAAGGAAGCAACTATGTTCAAACCAATGGAAAGGTCTGGAATTAGTCTGGAGTTAATATTAGAAAATTCAGAGATAGAGACAGTCAAGCTCTTGTCTGAAAAAGTGACATTGACATTTCAGTTTGAGCCATTAACCAGTCTTGGATGAAATAAAATTATTAAGATATGAAAAGCAAAAGAAACCTCAATGGGAAATTATAGAATTCTTTTACTTCCCTCAGAACTATTTTCAAAAAAGGTGTGTGGGGGGGAGAAGGCCACTCATGTACTGCTACACTAGTAATACTTTTTTTCCCTCAATCTAAGATATGAAACAAAACAGTTTTCTGCAAAAGTAGTGGTTCTTGGACTTGATGATGTTAAAGGTCTTTTCCAACTTTAATGATTTTATGATTCTTGAAATATACTAGAAGATGTTGGTGTTGTTTCTTTTCTTTTATTTCCCCTCCGCTCTTTCTCAGTCAATTATTATCCCTGAAGGTTTCCCTAAGGCATAATCATATAGTCATTTTGTATATCACACAAGATGTCACCAAGCCACAGTGTTCACCAGCATCTGTCAGACGTGGATTCCTGATTCTGCAGCCAGACTGCAAGCATGGGTTCATTCAGGTACTACCCAATCTGCTCTAATCCAAACCTGATCTTGCCAACTACTTTCAACAGTGGTGGAAACTACAGAGCATTTGTTTGTCCAGAACTGCAACTTGGCTGGGAAAACAGTAAAGTATTAAGCCTCTTCAGCCAAAGAATCATCAAACTCCCTGTTTAACCAGTTGAATGTAGAAAGAAAGCTTTGTGTGTCTTGACAGGAAATAGCTTGCATTGATTTAAGGAGTGAAAGCTAGCAATTAACACTACTGAATATTAGCACAGGGGTGATGAATAATCTGACTGTAGTTCTAAGGGGAATTTCTCCACTTGGAAAAAATAATATTCACACCAGAATTTGGCAGGACATTAGAGTTAATCACCACTATTCTTCATACAATCTTTAATGATCACAAACAGTCAGGACCTCCAATTTACATCTCATTTACAAGATGGCATCTTTTAGCAACATGAAGCCTCCCAACACACTCTCAACTATTAAATGATTAAAGATTTATTCTTGCAGTACCTAGATTTTCTCAATTTAACCTTACTTACATCTGCTGCAATTACAACATGAAGATGCTTAGCCTGTGCTTACAGAAAAACAAGGATGTGTTTACACTTCATGAGTTTTTTCCTTCAAGAGGCTGAAATTGATCCTTATGAGAGAAAACAGCATCATCTCCTTTCCTTCCAGCAAAATAGGACAAAAACCACTGTGCTAGTCTGTTGATGAAGCACTCTCCAAAGAAGCAGATGAACAGACCAGATGTACACAGCTTGTCTGATACCTTGCTGCTTCAATAATTTTCATTGCAGTAAATGTTGCTTAATGCTAGTATAATTTGTTGCTCAAAGGAAGCAATTTTTGTTTCCTTTAATGATGATGGCTGCTCTTTTCCTGAAAGACTCAGGACATCTCCTACCCATGGAGCAGCTTGGAGGTGAATCTGACTTTACAACCCTGAAAGGAAGCAGGCAGCCAGGGACACCTGAGCACAGGGTCACTGTGAAAAGCCATGAAAGCCTCGATAGCTGTAAGCCAGCACAGTTTGTGCTGTGCATCAGCAGACATCAGTAACTGGCAACTGCTGGGGTAGCAGTCCTATATTTACTTGGCATGCAACTCCTCTATATGGACAGTTCAATTTGATTAATGGTCAAAAGTGGTTAAAATGATATTTGCATAAAATACACTTTGCACTGAAAATAATTTTTGTAGGAGAAACACATAGTTTGGAAATGTTGCTTGGAGGGCTATTTTTCCTGGGAAAGAATTTACAATGAAAAATAAAAATATACATATTAGTGTGTGTAATTATACCCTCCTTGCCCCCAATTTAAACTCTTTTCGAATGTTCAAAGACTACCTTGACACTACTGAAATCTTCCATTTCAGTTCACGGCAGGAGGATTTTTAAGATTCTTGTCTGAGCAGTTGATTAATTTTCTAGTTTGGACAACTCACCTGCTAGGTCCAGGATTTGTCACTCTGTAACATCCCTTAGAGTTTGTCTGTCACAACACAGATGCCTTGTTTGATGCAGATACTCCATATTCTCATGGGACATTTTTCCTAATACCTTTTGCAGACTGATGCATCTTTTATATCCTCTATCTGTCTTGGTTGGAAGGCCCTTTTTTCAGCAAGATTATCCCATCAAAACTAAACCTATCTTATAAACATTTACTAGATATACAAAGACATTAAATTTTCTAATATAAATATTTATTAAATATACTAAATTGGTATCTTATACCTAATTATAGATAAATATAGCTCAGTAGAACGACTTTTTCCTCTCTTCTATGTTGCATTGTAAAAGAGGTATAGGTGAGCATGAGAGAGGAAACATATTTAAGCAAGAGCACCAATTTTTTAAGCTTTCTTTGCCACACATGAGTGCAACAGCTCTCCCTTAAAACATTTTTTGCACTAATTACGTGCTCATCTGTAGTGGGTTCACCCTGCCAGTTAGGGCACCCACCAAAACATCTCCATCAATTTGTATCTGGTTGGGGAGAGAAAATATAATGAAGAGCTCATGGGTTGAGATAAGGACCATGAGAATTTACTCATAAATACCATCATGGGTAAAACAGGCTAGAATTAGAGATTTTTATTGAATTTATTACTAACAAAATCAGATCAACATGAGGGGAACTCAAACTAATATTAAAAACAATTCCCACCCACCCCTTCTCCTCCTTTCAAGCTCTACCTCCTGACCCAGCAGGTAGACAGGTAATGAGGGTTATGGTGAGTTCATTATCTTATTTCTCCCTCTTCTGAGAGAGAGAAATCCTTCCACTGTTCTAATAAGGGATCTCTCCCATGGGAGATAGTCATCGCTGGGTGTTTAGGAACTGGTTAAGTGGAAAAATTCACCCCAAAATCAGAGAAGAATGCATTGACACTTTCTTTTGTCTTTACTAAAAAGTTTACTTTCAAAGCCCCGATTTTGCTAAGGTGCAGTTTTGTCAAGCAGTATTCCTGAGCCATGTGAAAGTCCCACAATTCTGTATATATAGCTGGGGCCTCTATACACTATCAGAATGCAGAAAAAATTAAATCTTGTAAAATACCTAATATGGAATTAATGTATTGCTGCCACATGTATGAACGCAGTCAGACACACAAGCTCAAATAGTGCTGTTTGGGTCATTTGAGAACTCTTACATAAAATATTTTCCCTGTTGTTAACCAGTATTCACTTTGGTGCTTTCATGTGCACCAGATTAATGACAGAAGAATGTTATATACTAATGTTATTTTAAAAGATTTATCTCTTCAACATAAAAGAGCCATGAACTTCAAAGTTAGTACAAGCTTGTTAATCTGTTCTGCACCCATTTGCTCCTTCCCCGTTTGCAGAAGAGGAACATTGTCCTGTATTAAGATATGGGATTTATCTGGCTTTCTTAAAGTGTTGAGAGAATATTTCCACTATATAAATAGCATTTTCTATACAAATAGTGGTCGTTTTTGGTTCACTGCCCAAAGAAGATATCCCCTGTAGCTCTCTGACATGCTTAACAGGTGCTTCTTTAAGCACACCTCCTTCTTTCATCATTCACTAACCTTCAATAAATCAGAATAATTTAAAAATGAAACTTCTGCTCTTAGAAATATGCTGCCATACAAAAAGTTCCAATGTGATGGGGCAAAATTCTGTTAACTGCAGTGCAACAATGTGAATCGCCAAATTTGAAATGAATGAGCCTTGTAATGCCTCAGGCATAACATTTTAGTGGCTGAAGAATTTGACACTACATGCATTTTGAGTTTCTATAATCCTGTAGTTATCCTGACAGCAGAGAATCTGTGCTCAATAACAGTAACTACACAAAGGAAATTATTAAAATACACTGCACATACACAGGAAAATCAGCTTCACAACTGGAGCTCTGTATTACATACCTGTAACATGGAATCAGATTTCAGGTGACCCAATTATTCAATATTTTCCCACTAAGATCCTCAAAAGTTTTCGTATTTAAATATCTTACCCCTTTGAGAAAAGAGAAGGACTTCATAAGATTGGGTTCTCTTTCAGACATGCTAATTCCTGAGAGGAGCAGATACACTGAAGGTATTGGTGTTGGAACTGCAATAATGAAAGCCCCATAAGGCAAATGAATTCCACAAAGAAGAGAAATTATTTTGTCTAAAGAACAACTCAGTTGTTTCCATCAGTTCTGAAACCTACACAAAGCTCAGGTCTTGTCTGTTCCCCCATGAAATTAATTTAGCCCACAGTTTCTCTAGGCAATACCATTCCGTTGATATTAAATTAGTGTTTAAGGATAAAACAGAATTCTACCACCTTAAAAGATGCCCAAAGCACAGTTAAAATTACCATTTTTTCATTCAGAACAAGTGTGGAGTAACAGAAACACTTTTATACCCATAGGTGATGTTTGGATTTGGAGTGTAATACCAAATCCCAGCTTAAGTCAAGGAAGTGTCTGAAGTACCTAAGACAACCCGGTAGCTGTACCAAGCTACAGTCAGAATATAAGATCATCCACATTCAAAGGAGGATTCAGCCCATCTATTCTTTCTGCTGATTTCAGTGGGAATCTAGAGTAACTGCATGACCGTAGGAGATATCTCAGTTTTTGCAGCTATTGGTGTTTTCATCTTCAGAAAAAGCTCTTGGCTCTTAGTATTGAAGTTGTGCAGATATGAACTTCAAAGGTCCAAAACTGAGATTATCTAACGATGGCAACATTGAGAACTGGTGAGAAGTTTCCCTTAGGTCACATTTTGGTGAATTGGTAAGGGGGAAGAAAGAGCAACTCCCTTCAAGTTGCATAATCTCTCTCTTTTTCATTCTTAATAAAAATATGCTTTTATTGCACAACTTTGAAAGACCTAAAGCATAGTATATGGCAAGCATAAGTCCATTTACATTTATTTTAGCTCTCTCCAGTATGCTAAAAACACTCCCTATGTTAATAGGGAGAGCTAAATGTAATTATTTATTTCCCCATATAAAATTAATTCTCTGTATGTTGTTTCTGCTTTTTCCTAAAAGAAGTTCAGCTAAGTGCACTATACAACACTAAAAATGAGGGTACTCTACACTGTGGAGCATCCCTGATGGTATAAAAAGGATTTACTTCCTGTTCCTTGTGCTTCATCACTCATAGTTGGAAGGCATCGTGTATGTAGAAAATTGTGAAAATGTCAGATACAGTGTAATTAATGCACAACACAAGAATTCTGGCATAATTTCCACACAGGATAAAATACCAGAACTAATAAAAACTATCTACAAACTCCAGGGAAAAAAGAAAAAAGAAAAAAAAAAAAAAAGTGACATAATAGGAACTATCCCTCACCTACTCTGAGTAAGGAAACTTTGTATTGCAGCTGATATTGGATGGACTACATGAGGAATGAGAAGAAAAGGCTACTAAAATAACACCCAGATAAACAAATAAATAAAGGAATACTATCAAAGACATACCAACAGAAACATTTATCTTGAATGTATGTGCATAGAGAAATACCAGTAGAAAGTAACATCACTGGGCCTTGATCCAAGATCATTTTACTGTTGCAGCTGAGCCTCCTGTTTTTATTCATGAAGAAGTAATGGCTACTCTTTCATTTATACATTCTTGATGGGTTTTGCCTGATGATTTACCTTCACAGATGGATCTCAGAAGTGTATAAACTGCTTCTGTGCTGAGAAAGACACCAGGAAGCCAGCTTTTTCTAAAGTCCTCTTTCAATACTGAAACCTTAATTGTATCTCATCAGTAGCTGCTTTGCTTCCACATACTGTTAATAGTATAATAAATAAGGACTGGTTCATAGCTGCTGTTTCATAGAACCATTATGAATCAACTCAATGGAAGTGATGTAATGGGTTCCCAACATAAAAATGACATGGATCTGTTGGAGCAAGTTCATGAAGGTGCATGAAGGGCATGAAGGTGCTCAGAGAGTTGGAGCACCTCTTCAGTGGACACAAACCAAAAGAGTTAAGGTTGTTTAACCTGGAGAAGTCTCCAGGGAGACTTTAAAGTACCTTCCAGTAGCTAAGGGGGAATAAAATAGGGCTGGAGAGGGACTTTTTACAAGGGTGTGTAGTGACAGGAAAAGTGAGAATGGCTGTAAACTTAGAGAGTAGGTTTAGGCTAGATACAAAGAAGAAATTCTTTACTGTGGGGTGGTGAGGCACTGGCACAAGGTTGCTCAAGGAAGCTGTCTCCACTACCCCTGGAAGTGTTCAAGGCCAGGTTGGATGGGGCTCTAAGAAACCTGGTCTACTTGAAGGTGTCCCTGCCCATGGCAGAGGGGCTTGAAACTAAACAACCTTCTAATCCAAACCATTATGTGTTTCTAGATATAATTATTTGGAAAAAAATACAATTCTAAAAAATATTGGAAGTTTAACAGATTCCAGATGGCATGTATTTGAACTGAGTCACTTATTTTTCAAGTGTTTACAAAATCAATTATATTTCCAATGCCTGAAGAGATTCCTCCAAGCTCCTTTGGATCCAGGTCCCAAAACTAACCATGCAATTTCTATTATTAAATTAGAATAAATGCTTAGGACACAAATGAATAAATTGCAGAAAAAAAAAACCCAGACCACTTGAGTCGCTAGAAATTCTTGATGCACACAGCAAATATTTGAACAGGCCTCAGAACAATTAACATCACAACTCCCAAATCAACATAGAAATTTCTCAGAAGGAAATATAGAACTGGCAATATTTGTGCCAGTATCTTTTTTTCACCTGCTGACTCTTCTTAGCTTTACTGTTTTTTATATATAATCTTTCTTAAGTCACATAATAGGAAACCAGTCAACTAGGTATATTTTCAACTTAAATTCCGTTTTTCCTCAAAACCCCTGCCCTGCACACAAAGGCCATCACAGGTGACTTACTAGCCATCTCAGTGCCATCAGTAAGGAGACCTGGATTACTTTTATGCTCCTGACCAGGCACACCTCTTATCCAGGTGCCTACCACCACCATTTGCAGTGTACATAGCTGCTGTTCATGTGGTCATTTCTCTAAGAGGACTCTTCGATCTTAAGAGAGGCAAAGCTCACAAGCATTGATCTTAGATGCTGCACCAGCTTGTTAACAATTTTATTCAAATTACATAGTTTACAGAAGTTAAACTTAGTAGGAATACCAGCCCCCAATCACCCTATCCCTCCCCACCATGCATCTTAGGGGAGTTCAGTCAGAGTAAAGTCATAACAAAGGGCAGCAGTAAGCAAATTCAAAGAGCATACGCTGATTTTGCTTGCTGAAATAATGTCATGGATTGAGCTGCAGCAGTGTTTTATGAAAAAAAAACTATTGTATTTCACTTATATCTGCTAAATCCTTACAACTGTGAGGCAAGATGTCAACACTCCAACATCCTTCATCTTAAGCCAAGACACAGACATCAATTTGATGATTAACACAGTTTAACATTAGTAATTTTTAAGTTCATGAATACCTACAGGTATTTCAGTATCAACTTCTGCACTAATTTGGAGGAAAAAAAATACAGAATTCCGTGGTGGGTTTTATTCCTAGGACAGGATTGGATTTCAGGAGTGTTTTACAGCTATGATTTTACCTGACAAGATAGCTAGATGGTGCCAAAACATACTTGTTGCAGTACAGTTTTACTGCTGGTTATGTGTTTTGAAATACAGCGTTTTATCTCTGTGATTGCCTATAGCTACAATATTTATGTACACTTTCCTCCAGCAACTTCCTTTAAAAGTTCCTAGTGATTCTGGAAAACATTTTTATTTTTACACTAAAAATGAGATATTTGAGATATAGAAATAAAGGGACTATGATTAATCAAGAGATTTCTTGAGTCACAGATGAGTATGTTAGCCACAGGACTCTGTCCTTTACAGAATTTTCCTATCACTGAAACACAGCTTCTTCTGGCACAAAATCCATCATTTTAACAATGAACCATGTTAAATAGAAATTTACATCTGACTAAAATGGAAATTCAGGAACTAAATGTATTGCATGCTGTACCAATCTAAGTATCTGAAATATATATTAACCAATCTATGTGAATTTTGCAAATAATAAATACATATTAAAATAAAAAATAACCATAAATACAAAACATAACAAGATATCTCACCTTTTGTAACCCTGTATTTGTTTAAGGGAGAAGTGGAGAATGAGTTTGTAAAGAAATCCAGATTAATTACGGATAATGTTGTCTTTTCATTGTTAACCTCTCTTTATTGAAATTTAAATTCACTTACAAGGAAGTAAATGAGTTTATTTTTTCCTATAATAAGCTTTCATGGGAAAGACTGCTTACAACGTCAATTCAATAATTAACCTGGAAGTATAAATATTTGAAACCATCAAATATATATATATTTGCATACACTGCATTAATGTTTGTCAGGAAAATTCATTGCTAAACATATAGTAATCTGCTGCTCATGGCCAGTAAATTTGGTGAGTCTCATTACTTAGATCACCTTCAACTGCAAAACTCCTCTATATTAATTAGGCCCATTTTCTTTCTTTAGTATTTTCAAATGTCTTTCATCATAAACAGGAACATTAAAAAAATGGTATTTAAGCAAATTTGACTTTGCTTTGAGAGCATATTGAATAAGTGAGCAAATCTTTCAAAGTTCATTTAGGGTGTACAGCATTGAAAAGTAACTCAAGTTGATTTGCTCTGAGCAGAGATCTCCATATGTGATTCCCACCTGCGACTGTTTGGAGTCACGACAGATTGTCTGGAAATTCATGAATGTGCATGTTCCAGACAACTGTTTTCTACAGACCTACCCAATTTAGGTAGGGGTTGGAGGTGTGAGATGCAAGAGAAATTTGTTTCTCCTAAGTAACCTATTGAGTGGAGCAGTGAAGAGGCCTACACAGTGATCCCTGGACATCATTCTCTGGAAGTTGCACAGAGCTGTCATTTTGAGCAAGGGCTTCTTTATCTGGTTGTAATATTGTTTTTTTCAATAATAGACCAGATTTTGTCAGATGCCCCAAAGTCTGCAGTACTGCCTTGCCTGACACTTATTTCCTGAAAGAAATACTTATTTTAAGAAAGAACATATTTATACTGAGCTGATTTCTGTACCAATCTACCAAGCTGGAGCTGGAGCAGTTGGCTTGTGGAAGACTAGCTAAGGGATTTCACATATTGCCCCTATTCACATAAGCAGTTTGGTTGGTATATACCCAAGTCTGGGAGCATACCCCCTTCCAGAGGCAGTTCATTCTCCCTTTATTTTACATTTTCAGTCTTTTACTTGCCTGAAATGCAGAATTTGTGCACTTTATCACAACAGCTCTCTTGAATCTGCACTTGCTCTCCTTTGTGGTTCTGAGGATCTGCCAACTTTCTTGTACATCTCATTCAGCATAAGCACTGGAGTGACCAGTGACCTGGACCACTTCCTCAGAGCCAAGACAGATGCAGGAGAGAAAAGCACCCAGCACAGCACACTGATGAGGGAGGACTTGCTATTGCTCTCTCCTAATGAAATGTAAATTTCCCTTTCTTATTTATCTTGCTCTTCACACACACTAGTACCTGTGAAGGTGAAAGAGTCTAAAACCAACAGAGGAGGGGATACAGTAATATCTACACCACTTAGTGAAGAATTTTCTCTTGAGTAGTGGATAATAACAGATGTCTTAGGGGAAGATGGCAGAGTGGAAGATATTAAAGTTTTCCCATTAGAAAGTGCCTGTGTTATGTTTCAGACATCTTTGGTTTGTTTATTTGCTTGTGGCTTTGTTGTATTTTTCCTCGTTTTGAATTTCTTGTTTCACTTTCCAATTAAAAAAAAAAAAAAAAAAAGGCCAAATCTTTAAAGTGACCTGTTAAACTCTTCAGGTCTCTGGACATTTTCCTATAGCTGGGTACAGGCAGCTGCTTCCCAAGTTCACCCATGCTTCTTGCCAGAGATGTATGGACCAGATCCAAGAGGAGACCTTTCAAACATGCATAATGACCTTGCTGTCTCAGCAGGGCTCATTAGCATTGGTACAGCCTGGCTGCTGGACCAGAATGGCCTTGTGCCTGGCCAGGCTGGATGATGGACAAGCAGAGAGCCTCAATTTGTCCAAAAAAACAAGGTAAAGTTCTTTATACTTTCCCCTACAGAGCAGATATTTTCTTTCGTGGGTAATGAGAAATGCCACCTTTAGGGCAGAAAGCAAAGCTAGCTAATAAAATACAGGAAATTTTTCAACTAGGGTATCCTTTTGATGATCTGAATTTTGAACAGAAGAGCCTAGAAACACAGATGAGGATTTCTTCTTCCAGTGCCTGCAGAGATTGGAGCTCCAGGCTATACATTTGAGAAGGCAATTTCCACAGGTGATGAAATGCTCTCCTTGTCAAAACAAGAATTTTTTTTTTTTTCACAGGTGATTAGCTGGCAATTTGGGTAGCAGATGCTGAGTGATAGCATCTCACAAATCAGCAAATCCTGCCTTCCTCCTAGTCCACACCTGTTTTACTATCACCATGATGTGTGCTGAACCAGAATGTGATTAAATTTAAATGCCTCCCTCAGGTGGTTAGGAAAAAAAAAAAAAAAAAAGGAAAAAACAACACAATTTTGGAGAAGTAATGCCCTGGCTTAGAAAGAAGAAAATTGAGCTGTAGGAAAACATCATCTTAGCTTTTTAAAACTTAATTTGCTCCTGCTGTTCATATCCTACATGAAGCCACATCACCCTGGGTTTTTGACACCTCAGCTGGTGATGTTTTAAAAGATTATGATATTGGATGTATTGAAAAAAAAGTTACAAATTTTCTGCTTTTGTATAAGTTTGTTCCTAGCAAGAAAGGAAGGACTCAAGCCCTGGTGTCCTTTAGAAAATGAGCAGCAAATAGGATCTTGTTTTCCAAATATTTACATAGCTATCAAGTTGCTTTTCTCTTAAGGGTTTGTTTTGAAAAGAATAAAAGTCAGATTTTGGGTGGTTTTGTTTGTTTGTTTGTTGTTTGTTTTTGTTTGTTTGTGGGGTTTTTTGTTTGTTTCTTCTGTACACATCAACATTTTATTCCAAATGTTTCATTGCAATAGCACAAAAAATGCATTATTCAATAACACATAAATTTTATGTCATCTGCATGTCTTTCTCTACACCTGTTTCTGAAAAACACATGAGCTTGGAAGAGAGCTTAGCTGCCAGATCCTAGCAGCATACTTAGCAGATATCAGTTACACTACCTGTTCATAACATGGCACTATTTATTACTGAAGAACCTTTAAAGAATTTTATATTTATTATACACAATTAAATATGTGGCTACCCTGTTTAATTCTGGATCTATTTTATTTACCTGGAAAGTTAATGTCTATGAAATGTAAAGGATTGGGATATCAACAAAAGTGATATTTTTGAGTGAAAGAGCTCAAGAATAGACAATTCTTTTCTTCCTAAGCAAATCCAACAAGTCTGTTATCCTCTGGTCTTCTGATTTCATTACAGAGATATTGGAGGAGTTACAGTGGTATTAGATTGGAGTAACAAAGTGGTGAAATACGTTCTGTTCATTTCATTACAGCAGCATGAAGAAGATGCGGTGTACATATGGGTCTCTGATAAGATGATTCACTGAAAGAAAGCGATTACACATCCTAGTAGTTTAAAAATGCCTAACTGGAGAAAGAAGTGCCATATTTATTTCCCATCAGTGGAACCTATAGACAACTGATATTTGAGAAATTAAAAATAAAATTTGCCATCACAGCTCACTGTGATTTATATCATATTATTTTCAGGTGACTCTTCACTGCATTAGGTTAGGACATGAAAACATGCATTAGCTGGAGAAATTTGCTCAGCTTTCAGGTCATCCCAATGCTGGACTTGTGTTTATGTGCAAATTCACTTTCCCCTTCAAATTTGTCTGTATGTGCAGCTGAATTCTTCTCTAGTTTTGTCTGGAACCACACTTAAACTTGTCAGACAGAAACTGGTGAATTCCTGCTTGTCTAATCTCAGGCCATCTCCTCAGTGCCTCCCATCCCTGCTTTCTGCTAGCTGCTTTTATGTCCTGTGGATTTCAATGTACCTTCTATCATTCCATCACCATGCCAGAAACTTACAAGCTTTATCTCCTGACTTTATAATTTTAATCGTTGGCTTTATCTTTAGAGTACAAAGGTTTTTTTCCTATCCTCTACTGCATTTTGCAAATTTGACCACATTTTGTATTTTCACAATCCTCATTAGTATTTTTATGCCTAAGTCTTGCTAATTTACTTTCTGAATATTCCTGTCTAGAGGAAGATGAATGAACTCCACGAGACAAGTTGCTGCATTTTCATCACCATGAAAGAAAACAAACACCATGACACCTCAGTGACAAGAAGCATTAGAGAAGGTCAGGATAGACAATGACGTCTAAGAACAAGAGTAGAACTCTTTATGTGAGCTTTTTGACTGGAGAGCGGCAGATAAGTAAACGCTTTTCATAGTGAAAACATGATTAAAATTGTTATAGTATCATTTTTATAGATGTCATCCTAACTCTTTGTAAAATGCTCAGTAAGCCAATTGGCTGATAGAAATGAATAAGCAAATAACTGAGTTGCTTGGAAATTTTATGTAAATAAAAAATGCAATTTCTATACAACAACAATTTTCCATTTAAAAAAAAATGCCTGTGAAACTGGCATTTTCAATGAGAAAAAAAAAATCTAAAGTTCTGTTTATTAAGCCAACTGAAATATTTTTGGATTGGTAAATAAATGGACTAAGTAAATATCTATCAGTAGAATGGTCTGGTGATCTGAAACTCAAGATGATGTAATTAGTAAAGATGATATATTTTCTAATGTTTAAAACAGGTGAAGAGTAGAGAGGGAAAAGTGTCCTATATTTTTGAATTATTTGTTAAGCCAAACAAATGTCTGAACAAGCACAACAAGTTCTGTACTTTCATGCTTCTTTGTTCTCTTTTACATCAGCTCCAGAAATCCAGAAAAAAAGCCTTGTAACCTGTGGAGAACATCACACCTGGAAACTTTTACCCAGGATTTTCTACATCTATGACTACCATGTATTGCCCATACTTTCTTAAAGCATCACTTTGAAGTATAAAACAAAGTAGAAAATACTTTATGTGGTAGTTAAGGGAGCTTTGCAAATCCATCATGCAGACTCAAGGTCTTTCTGCTGCTGTCCCAAGTCAGCTGGGTGGCAGCCACATCGAGAAACAATGCCTGCAACAGTGTGACACTCTAGCTGACTAACTTTCCTTGCAAGATAAATTAGTCCAAACACAGTTTGCCACTAAGATATCTATACTGTAACTATGTAGCTGAACTGGATTTATCTACAGGGGGAAGTTGGCTATTATTTAAGCATTGGTTAAATAAGTGTGTATTCCTTTGTATTAAACCACTAATTCCTGGTTAAAAGCCTGAAAACAAAGAGATTCTGCCATGGAGGAAATGGTATCCATACCCACCAGAAATTTTATACATAGACCCCTGGGAGAACCTTTCTAAATATTATTTCCATCCAGCACAAAACATCAACTGTGCCCATAGTACCACCAAGCCTGGCTACCCAGAGCACTGTAGGAAGCACGCACTAGAGCATGACATATGCTGTGCCTGTCCTTGGAGATCCCACCAGGTACAAAATATCACAGCTCTTAAGTGCCTGGCAGATATACAAAGCCTTCTTCACCCCTGCTCTAATGTTTCTTAAAGATTCTTTATCACCCCCTGGTTCAAGGTTATTGTTAATTGCCATGCAGTTAGCACAATATCTTCTGGTCAGCTTGAAATGCAGGCAGGCAAAGATCACATCTGCCTGAAGTTGCTGTGCACAGTCATACCTGGGAGGAAAGGAAGCTGTCCTATGCTAAACACTGTTCATGTTTTCTTCCATGGCATGTTACTCCAGCACACCATGGATGACATATAACTGCTTTCCATAAAAGTATTGAATCCTAGAGTTCTATGACTTGGAAGGGACATTAAAGATCATATCATTCCCACCCACCTGCTATGGGCAGGGAGGTTATCCACTAGATCATGTTGCTCAAAACTCCATCCAACTTATTCTTGAACTCTCCCAGGGATGGGGCATCCACAGCTTCTCTGGGCAATCTGTGCCAGAGCCCCACCACCCTTACAATGACAAATTTCTTTCTAACTTCCAATCTAAACCTACCCTTTTTCAGTTTAAAACATTCCCCTTTGCCTTCCCTTATTTGCCTTTGAAGAAAAAGTCACTCTCTTTTCAATAAACCTCCTTTTACTCTTTCTTTCTCAACCTACTCTTCATCCTGCACTCCTTTATCAGACTTAGTAATGTCCAAGGAGTTGCATGGTAATCATCAGGAGAGGAGGTGAGAGAGGCTTGTCATGTCCAGAGGCTACAGCTGTAAAATATTCTTCTATCAAGTGAGCACAGAGAGGTGTGAGGGGAAAGTCTCTTCCCTGACTCCACATTTGGCAATCTTTGAGCAATAGAAGACTAAATCCTTGTTGACAGCTCAACAACCTGCTCGTCTTAACATTTTGTTTCAGTAAGCCAAGTTTGTACAGACAGGTTAGTTGTTTTGTTTGTTTGTTTTTCTTGATAATAAATACACAAAATAGCACTGTCTCATCAATCTGGCTAAGTCTCCTCATGCTGCTTTCTGCTCCATAATGACCTTTTCACACTGACTGAATAATGTGTCCCTTACATGTTTTGTAACAGATATAGATTACTTACCTTCTCTTTCTGCTCGATGACATACTGATTTATAGCATCATGAGAACTAGCTCCTTGTGATCAATTAATCATCTGTCTTAATTGTTCAGTAGCTAAATAATTATTAATTTTGGGTGCTTGTGATAGTGAAGGTTGACAATGTTAGAAAGGAGAACATGTTCCCTTTGTTTCGCTGGGGACCTGAGTCTAAAAATCTCATAGAAATAGATATGTGTCAAGGCATTTATCCTTCTGTACTTTGGATTGTAATAACTCATTTCAGGTAACGCATCAAAGTATTCACTAAATGTCAGTTGCTGAGGGAACTTGATAATGGAAAAGCAATGCCTTTCTTGGGCACACATTAACAGTTTGAAGGCTGGACCAGACAACCCCAGTTCTGTTCATGAATAGTAGGATTCATGAATAAAATTCTTCATCTTCATTCACTATTTAATGACCTATGTGCAGAGAATTAAATAGATTTATTATCTCCTGCTAGCTGTCAGTGAACATAGATAAGTATTTGAAAACCTAACTCCTCAGAGGTAACAAAGGTGAAGTAGGCCTTCACAGACCCCCCTGCTTCAACACTAAGCTCTTGGCACATAAGGGATCTCACCTGAGAGTATGGAGGACTCAGTGACTCTCCCTTTTTCCCTTTAGATCTATAGTTTGGGTTGTCACTGGAGAGCATGTTAGGGAGTTCATAACAAAGGAGAATTCCAGTTGGGAATCATTATAAACCTAAGTGTCCAGAAGACAATTGTGCAACACAGTATTAATTAGCGGAGAAGCATGACATGGAAAACTGACTCTATTGCATTTTGCTAACTCTTAAAATCCAGACCTATATAACAGTTTGTAGTACTACGTAGATATATTGATATCTGATAAAACACCATACCTGAAAGGTTAAATCCCCTAAATGATTTCTATATAGAGAGATTTTACATTTAAAGGTTTCCTTTAGAATTTGAACAAGCCAAAGCTACTCCTCAGATCTTCTGATTCGTTTTAAGAATCTCAAAGAAACATAAATACAAAACCTAAAATTTCTCTAATAGGAAAAAAAATAATGATGCAATACATTCTTCCCTTCTCATTTGAACACACATCCTAAGCACAGTTTGCAAGCAGAGGCATGTAGGGATTCCAAATAAGCATTTTTTGTTTGTAAGCATTGGGGTTAAACAAATTCTGAAGATGATATTCTTCTTCCTGACTATTCCTAGTCCCAATGCTATTCCAAAGGACTGAATCCTGTGAACTTTATGCATCAT
>WEIU01023463.1:9079-21503 GCA_013389925.1 Aegithalos caudatus
AGGCAGGAGCAGGGGGCAGCAGCAGGAGCAGGGGGCAGGGGGCAGAGGGAGCAGGGGGCAGCGTGCTCTTCCCACGTCCCACGGGTGCCTCTGGTGACAAGTCCTTGGCATCCTGGGACCCTCCTGGAGCCAAGAGACCACGGGCAAACTTCACCATTTCTATTTCTGTGATCTCCAGTTTTTGGGGCTTTTTTTTTTTTTAAACAATTTCATGCTCCTTTTTCTGATGGAGCAAAGCCTTGGTTTTCTGCAGTCAGACTTTCCTCGTTGGTTTTCTGCAAGCTGACATGGCCCAGGCAGATCCAAGTGCTCACAGAGTGAGCTCCATAAACTTCACCATTTCTATTTCTATGATCTGTAGTTTTGGGGGGTTTGGGTTTTTTTTTAAACAATGTCATGCTCCTTTTTCTGATGGAGCAAAGCTTTGGTTTTTGCACCCCCATCCCCGTGGTTGTCCTGGCATCAGGGGAACCACAGATTAATTGCCAGCCCTCCTGACAGTAAACTCCTCAAGTATTACCTTCTTCAATAAATTATTGAAATGTGAAATTTATTTGCTATAATCTCAGAATGCCTTGGAGTTGCAATATAAAATTTAATAGTAATTCCTTGCACTTTGTGTTCTGTGGATGAGAGATGCTTTGTAAATAGAAAAGGACATTTATTTCCAAAGGCCTCCATGTGATGAGTGCAAGGCACCTCTCAGGCTGGAGGGCCCTAGCTGCTTGTTTCTTTTTCCTTCTGTGGCAGATATATTTCCAGATTCCCCTGCTCTATTTACCCGATTAGTTTTAGTGATTTTAATAATTTTCCCCCTATGTGGTCCCACCAGCTCTGTCTCACACTGTGGCATCTTGCTGTGTGCTGCTTTTGAAAGGTTTTGCAGTGTGTGCCCCGTGAATGCTGAAGAAAATGAACCCATTAATATTAATCCCTTAGGAACAACTGACAGCAAAATGCCAGCATGCTGGATGGCACTGGAAGCAGCTTGGATTTGCTTTCCAAACATCTTTGCAGAAAAGTGTTTTGCCAAGGGAGACAGCAAAAGGGAAGAGAAGAGAGTGTTAAATATAGAAAGTGTTTCCACCCTGTGTTGGTATCCTTGAGGAATGGTCATCCAGGCAACAGGAACAACCCAGGCAGGTCTGAATATGGGACAGGAATAGCAAATCCTACAAGGAATGGTCGGTAAATGGGGTGTGAACAGCTGATGGCCAGGGATGGCTTGTTCCAGGATGGGCTCTGAACACAGAAATCCAAAGTAGGTGCATCCTTAAACCTCCAAACCAGCTCTGAATCCTTTGAGAAGAGCTGGGGGAGCTGCACAGACCCACAAAGAGCTCACCCAGTGCTCCAGGAATGGAGCCTTTTCCATATTATGCAGCTGGACAAAGGAAAAACAAGAAGATTGAAGGATTTATCTGTGTTTTGTCAGCAGAGGACCGAGAGAAACACACCAAGAACAAGTTAAACCAGCATGTCCATCCCCCTAGGCAGAATTTTCTCCCTGTGATAGATTTCCCTGTTCATTTCCAGGTAATTTGAGCAATAAGACTCTTGAATCCCTTGGGAATTGTGAGTACAGGGGACCTGACAACCAATTTATTTACTTATGATGGAAGAGTTCTGGTTTTCCTTTAATGGCTGTACAAGTTTCCCTGTCTCTGTGCAGCAGATTTTTTGTAGCAGGGATGTAAAGCTGGACCTCTTCCTGTGAAGAACAAGGTTTTATGTCTACAATAAAGACATTTGACAGCATCTCAAAGATTCCAGGCACTGGAGGGTAACGGAATCATGTGAAGGGATCACAGACTCCCTGAGCTGCTCCTGGTCCTAGCTTGACTCAGCATTAGTGGGAAATGTTCACGTTTTATATTAACAGAGCAATTCAGTGACAGTGACTGAGCCAATCTCTTCAGCCCTGACAGTGAGAAATCTCTCCTCTGCCTTTAAGGGCAATTAGGCTAATTATAAACATGTCAATTAAATGGGGGAAAGAATCAATCGGTGTCAGCGTCCTAAACCACAGCCCCTTTCTTCCATCATCACGGAGCAACTTTTGTATCAACATCCTTTACATTTATTGACATCTTTTAGTCCTCTGATCTCCTGCTTTGACCACAGAGAGTTCAAATTCTTGGTTTTGAAGGAAAACACCCTGATTTTCCATCAAGAGCTTGTTCATGGCCTGCCCAGGTGCCACTTCATGCCAGAAAACACATTTTCTAGGATCCTCTTAAAAACTGTATCCTAAACTGGGGGTTAGGATAAATAAATCCACAATTTCCTGGTACATCTCCCTTTCTGTTTGTACTGTTCTGGGAGGTGTGAGAAGTGCTGGCAGAGCTGCACAGGCTCTGAGTGCCTGCAAAGAGGCACAGTGTGCAATTCACAGGTCTTAAATAGAGCCCTGAGATGGTGACACTGATTTCACCAAAACAGTCACAGCTCAGAGACCTCCCAGCAGCCTAACATTGGTACTTACACCTCCAAATCCATGCAAATCGGGAAAAGATTAATTTTTCGGGTTTTTTTTTTTAATTCTTGTGCTGGGGGCCTGAGTGTCTGACATATCCCACTCTTTAATGTCTGCATGTCTCAAGTTCAAAATGAGTGAAAAAAGCTCTTTTCTGGCTGGTGCACTGTGGAAAGCCTTTGGATGTGACACACAAACCTGGTTCTTACTGGGCTCAGCCTCAGCCTGAGGGGATCTTGTGAAATTTACTAAAATAAATCATAGCCCTGCAGTCTGGCTCTTTATAAATACCAGCGAGGGTGGAGAATTTTGCCTTTTGAATCATATTTATGCTCATGTCTGAATTATATCTCGTTGAAGATGTTTTGATACCCTCCCAATGTGGTGTAACTGCACCAGCAGGGAGCTGCCAACTGATGACTGACATCTGATTTCCTATCCTGGGATTAGATCAGGGAAAAATCAGAGACCCCAAGGTATCCAAGACCTTCAAAATGCTCCTGGAGTTCCTTTCAGGTAACCACAAATATCCTTACTGATATTTACTTTCAGGAACAATGCAACATTAATTGATATTTTTTTCCATTGAACGTTTGATGTCATGGCTTGTTTACCTCTAGATCATAACAAAGTAAGGAAGAGGACCCTGTGACAGGACAAAATTTCCCTCTCGGGGGTAAAGCAAGAAAAACCAAACAAGCAAGGGGTGAGAAATGAAAGAAATTTAGAGGCTGATAATGAAGAAAATCACAGATCCTCTTTGGAGGCTGTAAAGATCTATAAAGCAAGGCAGGTTATTGGTGAGGGGATCACTGATGGCATTTTCTGTCTGCATTTCGAGCCAGTGATGCTTTGCTCGTGGTGCTGTGGCTGTGCCATGTAATAAAAACTCCATCTCCTGCTCAGCACCGTTCACTGCCCGGCACAAATTACACCCAAACACGCTGAGACAGGCAGCAGAGGAGAGGAGAAAGGGGAGCAGAGCGACACTAGGAAATAAAAAAGGCCATTTGTTAGGAGTGGTATTGATCCTCTGGCTCTGAATTCCTGCACACAGGCGGCTCGGGCTCCCTGGGCAATGTTTATCCCGTTAATTGATGTGCCGGGAACATTCACTGCCCGCCGGTGGCAGCGCAGGCACCCAGAGCCAGGAGCGATGTGCGGCGGCCCCAGACTTCACAGCAAACGAATCGCTGCTGATGCGAGGCGAGAGAGGGCATTAATTACCCCCAGCATTAATTCCTGACCTCTGCTATGGGGAAGATTGCAAGAAACCCTGCTCTGACCCCGCTGTCTTTGAAGAGGAAAGGTTTTTGGGGGCTGATTTTTCTGCTGCAGGGCTTTGAGTGCTCCGTGCATCATCAGCACGTCCTCACTGGTACCCACCAGGATAAAGGATGCTGATTAATTGATTAAATCTCGCTAACAGTGCTCTGAGACTTCACAAAAATGCGTATTGAAGAGGAGAACTCCATCAAGATAATCTTGGATACGGCATTTAATCTGTTCTGTCTGCCCAGGAAGGATGGAGACTTCCCGACAAATCCTGCTGGGATGGTGGGGATTTGATATTTGGCATTTTTACAGCATCTCTCAGCATTACCCTGTGTGTATGTGTGTACGTGTCATGGTGACATGTCCTGCTCCAGGAGTCTAAAATGAGCAGGATCCTATTAGCAGTGGGAACTGAGCGTGGTTGGGGAGAGAACTGGAGGTGTTCCAGCGCTAATAATACTTTTTGCTGGGAGATGCTAACGATCCACTCATGTTAATTTTTTGTTTGGCACATCCCGCATGCCACCGACAATGACGGCCCGTGAGTGTTTTTACGAGGGCTTAATGCACACTCCGGGGCTCTGCAAAGCGATTTTCGGAGTTAAAAGCGGGACAGATCAGATGGTTAATCGGCATGTGCGGGCACCGGGAGCCGTGCCTGCAGACCGGGCACTGCTGGTTTCAAACCCCCGGGGAGCTCTGCCACCAGATGGGCTTTTCTTGAGCCGTGAGTACTCCTCAGGACAGCTCGGTTTGAGCCTTACACAGCCTCTAGCGATTCTGTGAATTGTCGGAAACCCCTTTTTCTGACCCGGAGATGGGGCTCCTGACAGGTGCTTTAAAGGATTTTATTCCGTTTTCAGTCTCATGAGGAGGGTGAGACGTGCAGATGTTACAATTCAATTCTTCAGTCTTCAAAATCACCGCCCAAGTGCTCAGTTGTCTCATGTTCCACCTCCACGACCACATTATCTGCTAAAACATCTGCAATTACTTTATAATTAATAGGAATGTCATGATTTTCCTCCAGCAAACTTCCCCAGGGCTCCATCTCTACTCTGAGCAAGACAATAATATTTACTCTCACTAAAAAAAAAATCTTGTCAGGAGTTTTGACGTTTCTTCTGACCACTAATTAAGCTTGAAAAGCACTTACCAGCACTGCCATCAGCACTTCGTGCCTGGCTAAACCTAGGGAGGAAGGAGTGAAGAGAGAAATCTGATGTATTGTGAAATAAATGTGCAGCGAGGGGAAGACGACACAGAAACACAAATACAACCAACAGAAAACTTCTTTTTCCACTTTGATCAACAACTAGAGGCTTCTGGTAAACACTCAGAATATATTTTGCTCTATGCTCTATGCAATTTTTTCTATACTCAAGTGCACCACAGCATCCTTCCAGTTATTCCTTTTTCCATTGAAATAATTCCTGGAGCAGGACTTCAGCATCTCGTGTGAACATCGTTAGCACTCCTGCCCTTTTTGGGATGCTGAGGGACTTTTCCCCTCTTTTCTTTGTTGTTTTTTCTGTTTTCCCTTTCTCCCAGGAACACCACTGCTGTTTGATGCGCTCTGTTTGTTCCCACAAAGAGTTTGGGTTCTGAGAATCTGACGTTTTCCAACAGAAACCCATTCCATGAGAAAATCTCCAAGCCACTCGTTTCTCTAACTGCAACCAGTTTGCCTCCCACGGGCCCAGATCCAGCAGCAATCACACAAATATCAACAAAACTTCACAAGCTCTTCCAGCCCAGCCCATGGTTTATATAAAATTTAATACAGAGAGACATTTCTACCTTTTACTGGGCTGCTACAGGGCTGTCCCCCCGTGGCCACCAATGGCTGCCTGACAGACTGAATTCCAAAATTTGATTTAAAAATGAAATTTCAAATGAAATTTCAAATTTAATTTCAAATCACATTTCACTTCACCAGGAAAAACACATTTGTTGTAAAGCTCTCTCCCAAGGAATACAGGTATAAAGAAACCTCTCTGCAAACACAACATGGAAAAGATTTTTTTTGGTTTTTTTTTTGACTGACAGTTCCTGCCAGTTTTCTCCCCCAGTCCCAGGTTTTAGCTCATTTGGTGGCTCTGAGTAAAAACAAGGATTTGAGGGCTGTAGGTGTCTTTGGCTCAATCCAGATGACAAAAAGGACAAAAGGAATGGAATGTTTGGCAGTAAAAAATGTTTTATGAAAGAAATATTTAAAATAAGTGGGATGAATTTCAATGGATTCTTGTGGCACATCTCCTGACTTTATTGGAAGCAGTTTGATTTATAGCTTGCATTGATTCTTGAGTGTCCTGGAACATTCTTGGTTTTCTCATTGTCAGTGTGCACTGTAGCAAAACCACGCTGCAGTTTGCTCTTTCCCAGCAGACATCCCCATTGCAGGGAGAAAATGGAAAAAAGAGGCAGAAATTCCCATCAGTTCAGAGCAAATGCTTCCCCCTCTATTTGCAAAACAAAGGCATTGCCTGTAAATTTTCAGCATAAAGGTTCTGAGAATGAAAAATGATGTATTATGCATACAAAAGCCTGCCAAAATGACAGCAGCTCTTGTTAAATTTCTTTTGTCAGGGAGGAAAACTTGTCTAAATTGCCTCACTCTTTTATTAGGAAATGAAAAACAAATATCAAAGTGGTATTTCTCTTAGAGTTGTATTGTAAATGGAGTTAAATACATTGAAAAGGTAAATGTGGTTTGATTGATGTGCATGCTATCTCCCTATTTCTCTATATTTCTTATTCACATCACATTTTGTTCTGATTTTTACCTGGGTTCTTTTCTTAATGCTCAATATTCTGCTCCTTCCCAAGCTGCCATCTGCAAATCCAAGAGGAGAAGTCTCCTTCTGACCAAGCTGATGGCCAGCACAGACCTTTCCATCTGGGCTAAAATTCTGCCAAATATTCGGGTGTGAAGGAGCTCTGAAGCATTTGAAATTCTCAGACTAAAAGAAACAAGCAAGTACTTTGCTTAGGTACAGGCAGAATTTCAGCAAAGACTGGGGTGACCACACACTCCTGCATTAAAAATAGAAATATTTCTCCTTGGAACCTTTATTCAGTTCTCCTGGAGCAGAAGTGGGGCAGGAAAGGAGCCGAGTGATCAATCAGTCCCAGGGCTCCCACCCGGCTGGAACAGGACATGTTGTGCACTATATATTTATATTTACCCATTTCTAAAGGCTGCAGATTCATTTGTTTTCCCCCTGACATGAGAAATGGTGGTGGAAGCACTGGAGGATTAGAGAGTGCCTGTGATTTTCCTGCTAAAGTAAACAGGATCAGTGCTGTAACCACATCAGGTCCTTGTGGTGGGCTGGGGAGGCTCCTTCACCCTCAGCCACACTGAGAAGGAGCTAAAAGTGCCCCAGGAAATGGGCTGAGCTTGCTTTGGTGTGGGAATGAAGGCCTGGGGATGTTTGGCCTCGTTTCACCTGCATTCCATCCCTGGGATACACCAGGAGCAGCTCAGGGTGAGATTCCCCATCCCTGGGAGTGTCCAGGCTGGATGGGGCTGGGAGGATCCTGGGGTGGTGGAAGTGGGGCTGGGCTGGGACTGGATGGGCTGGGATGGGACTGGATGGGCTGGGATGGGACTGGATGGGCTGGAAGGTCCTTCCTACCCAAACCCCCCTGGGGTTATGAGGATTCTGAGACAAGAAATAAGATAATTTCTGCGTTTGAGAGAGAGCAGGGCTGTCCTGCCCAAGCTGTCTGCCCTGAGTGCGTGTGGTGGCACCTGCAGGCAGGACTGGAACCCCCCTGTGAGCAAACACACAGAAAAAAACCTTCCCACCCCAAAAAAAACTTCACCAGGGCAAGCTCAGGGAGGAGGAGGAGGAGGAGGGCAGCCCTGTCAGTGCTGACTGAAGTGTGAGAGCAGAAATGCCAGCTCTGGGCTGAGGTCACCCAGGCAGCTCTCAGCACCCTCGTCCCTGGAGTCCAACCATTCATTCCTCCAACCCAGATTAGAGCCAGGCTCCTCTCCTCCCCAGCCTTTCCTTCCTCTGAGGCATTTCTGTGCAAGCACCAGACAGGATTTATCTGGAAATGGCAGAAGAGTTTGATAACCACGAGAAATGAAAGCTGAAAAGACAAAAGACAAATGAAAGCTGTCCAAAGGCAAGCACGACCCCATATAAATGGGGTTAAAAATATTTCTTAGGAGCACACAGATGGCAGATAAAGTTTTCTTCTTTTTAAAACCCCAGGCACCCAGCAGTATTCTGCAAAATAAATTCATGGTTTTGCTGTGCTATTGTGAAGAAAGTGTACCTGGTGCAATGGAAGATGATTCTCTGAGTAATTTTTGGACATCATTCTGTTTTCACAATGCAAAATTCCGCATGCATCGGGTGGGAGCTGGATGAGTCACCCAATATTTGCTGAGATTTTAATGCCCTGTTATTTTAATGTCTAAGGGAAAGCATAAATCAGAAGTTTTCCAATCACAGGCACATTTCTGGAGCAGTGTTGCAAACCCACACAGGTGAACAAGCTGAGTTATAGCTGAGTTCTTTTCTTTGAGTGCCTGTACAAAGCCAGCACTGCTCTGGATCCAGCCCAGGAAAAGGGAGAAGGAAAAAAGTTAATATAACTCATAGGAATCCCTGGATTTTTGATGTGAATTCCTCTTTTTGGGGAAATTTTCTGCTTTCCAACTAAACATGTTCTAATATAAATAATAACAATGATAATAAAATCAAGCAGTTTGCACTGAGGTCTTATTTTCCCACAAGGATTCCTGGGAAGCTGAACAGGGAATGCTCTCCAGAGGAAAAGCAAGAGCCAAGCAGATCTGTCCTGCTGCAGAAAGGTGCAACCCCAGCGACTTCAGCACAGCTCTGACCTACAGAAATGGCCAGAATCCATGCAAGGGGGAAAAACCACCCTCTGGTTCACATAAAGAAAGCACATTCTGTCCCAGAGTGGTTATGTGGCCCCTGCTGAGCTGAATTTCCCCTGGATAATTTCTTTATGTCTTGGAATTCAGCCTCCAGCCAGCCCCAGGCTTTATGTGCTACTTAAATTGGATGGGAGCCGTCGCTGATCCAAATTCCCTCTCTCCTTCTCCCCTCCCTGTGGCACATCCAGCTCACAAGATGGTCAAGAGGGTTTCTAGACGGATCTAATTGTGAAATTTAAAGATTCCTCGGGCTGAAAATTCAATTTCTCCTCCTTGAGCTGCAGAGATGCCCACTCTGGAGCATTAATGGAGAGCAAATCTGCTCAGTCATCATCCAGGGCTTCCATCCCTCCTCTTAACTGCAGAAACTCTGCTTGGAACAAGTCTGAAGTGATGCTGAGGAGCTTCTCATCTGATGTGACTGGAAAATGTCATTAATTATCTGAAAGCACCAGCAATTACTCTCCTGGATGGAGAGAAATCAGAGCTGAGGAACGCTGTTGCTGCAACAGTGGCAGCAACCAAACAGGCATCTGGTGGTTTTTGCTGTAATAATGTCAAAATTCAGGAGAACTCTGAAGTGCTTCAAGAATTCCTCACTCAAATTACCCCAGAATTAGATTCTTAGAAAATAATCTTTTTCTGTAAAGTACATGAAATACGAGTTGCAGAGAATTAGCTTAAATTAAAAGGATTAAGGTTAGGGATCAATGGGATCCTTATTTGAAGTGCAGATGTCTGGGTCAGCAGTGACACCACTGAAATTACTGACATTTTGGAGTAAGAATGGTTTTCTATTGAAACCCTTAAAAAAAAATTTAAATCCCCACACCCAAGTCTAAAAAGGAATCCTGGTGATGCAAACCTTCAGCTGGAGCCAGGATAACTCAGAATCCAAAAGTGACCAAAGGAAATCCAGTGCCAATCTGAAACCTAAACCCCACATACACCCAAACCCAGCACTGATCACCCAAAATTCTGCATTAATTCCCATGGGAAGGGGAATCTCTCCCAATGAGTTCTGTGGGTGTAATACAAACTCCTTGTTGCACTGAGGCTTGGCCTTTCTGGCTGTTGTTCCCTTTTTTGGAGGAAAATCAGGCACCTTCCCTAGAGGAGATGTGGAATTTGGGAGGATGGCTGCAGTCAGTGGCACCAGGACTCCCTCTCCTGTCTGGTCCTGCTTTGCTGCTTTTCCTGCTGATTCCCTGAGCAGTTTAATTCCCCACCTCTCTAGAACTGGCATTAAATGTTACAAATTGGGCAGAGTTCTGCCACAGAAACCCACGGGATTTCCCTCCTGCCAGCACACACCCACGTGTTTTTACCTAATCATTATTTCTTTAAGTTCTCTCTGCTATATAAAGAGATAATAAACAGCCAGAAGATTTTTTTTTTTTTTTTTTTTTTTTTTTTTTTGTCTAAAACATCCCTTGGCTCTGTAGGATGGAAGAAATGCTCTAGGAAGGAGAAGTTTGCTCTCACATTGCTGTCCTGCCTTACTCACTCCCTACACCCTCTATTAAATTGCACAGCACTAACTCCCAGAGATCCATAAGTGGGATCTCTCCCCCCTTTCCCAAGTACAAACCATTGCCTCGTGTCCTTGGTCATTTTTACAAGGACACCCTGACTGCACACAGAAATCCAGGTGTTGATGCTCGGTGTATTTCAGTTTGTGCTCCTCACAGTGAGACCTGGATCTGAACACCCAGAGTTATTAAATCTGAAAAATTCTGCCTGTAACAGCAATTAGCATTCAGCCAATCCATTCCAAATATTCCAACTTTCCAAAGGTGACCTTGGGAACGGAGCCTCTGGGATGTGCTCCTGAAACCTCCATCATTCTTCAAGGAAGGTGGGGAAAAAGCAACATTCCAGCTGTTCCTGTGTGCCTGCAGATTACCAAGATTATTCTCTTATGCTTATTTGAACACTGAGTTAATTTTAATTAGGCTCCTGTGCCTAATTGCTCGGGAAAACACCTCCTAGTAACAAATGTTGCTCCTTGCTACTTAGAAGAAGCTGAATCACAACCTCACATTGCATTCCATAAATGTCTCTGTTATAGCTCATTAGGCTGATATTTTTAAGTTGTTTTAAATGATGTGGTTCTCCCTTTAAAGCTGAGCAGAATGAAGTATTTGCTTTAAAAGGGAAAATTAAATGATGGAAAATAATAATTTATTGCTCTTGCTCTGACAGGCAAGACATCAATTTGATGTTGTTCAGCTTCTATTGCCATAGTGCTCGAAGCTGCCTTCTCCTCCCAAAACAACAAATGAGTTTTGATTTCTCTTCATTAAATGCATCATTAATTCCTCCTCCTTGTTTCTGTTTGTTTTCCTTTCCTGCTCTCTGCTGCCCGGGTTGGGGGATGTGAGGGTTTTCCCCTGTGGCTTTGCAGCTTCAGGGAATTTCTGTCCCAAATTCAATATTACACCCCAAAATTCCATATTATTCCCCAATTCATGCAAGTCCACACCCAGGAAATATTGGAGCTGCAAATATTCAACTGTGGAAATAACCACAGGCTGAGTGCTGGTTGTGTTGTGTCCCCTACCTATAAGGACATTACTATTGAGAACTTTTCACTTTTGTTTTTATTGCAAAAACCCAAATAAAACCAGCACACTCGGTTTTCTCTGGCATTTTCTGAACCCCCTTGGCCTGCTGTGTATTTGGAGGGAACCACAGCTTGTTTTGGAGTCCAGGTGTGCTGTGATTGAAGCAGACATTACTGAGAGGCACCAGATTTGTGCAGAATATTTGGGGAACTGAAGGGGGTACGAGGGCATGAGAAGGTGAACGGGGGCAGACAGGGCAGGGCCTGCACAGAGCAAACTTCAGGAGCCTGCCCTGCTTGAGAGGCACCTCTGGGAGGTTCTATGCCACGAGAAGTTTGGATAAATGGTATTTTACAGGCAGGGCTGTGGCTCCATCCTGCTGAAGCATGCAGGGACCAACAGTGAGCCTGGTTTAAATGATATTTTACAGGCAGGGCTGAGGTCCCATCCTGCTGCAGCATGCAGGGACAAACAGTGAGCCTGGAGGAGGCTCAGGGGAGCTCTCAGCTGTCACCTCAGCCATGGGGATTTTTCTTTATCCAGCCCAGACTCCTCTGTGTGCTCTGACCCTGGAACAAGCCTTGGCTTGTGCTTCCCCCTCAAATTGCTTCAAGGCTGCCCTCATTCTCTCTGATGACTTTAAATCACTGGTTTGATGGCCAGTTTATCTTCCCAAAATGTAACACTCCTGACTGCATCAAATTCCCTCCTTAATCCCCTTGGCATCTCTGATCACTGAGGGCTGGAGTTAGATAAACTCTCCCAGGTGGCCTCTGACGTTTTTCCAGAGGCAGAGGAATGCCATAAAAGATCCATCACGCTTTCCTTGGTGTCAGAAAGGTTTTGCTATCAGAGATTAGGGAGGCTGGAGGTCACTCCAAATCACAATATTGCTCACTTTAGAAGCCCATTTTATCCTGTCATCTGGTATTTTGTGTTGCAGTTTTTTCAGAGGAGTCCACAGCATCTATCAATTCCTCATCCTTCAGCCTCTTTGCACACTGGGGTTTAAGGAGTGAGTGATTTGTTAAATGTCTCTAAAGCCCAGCCATTTATCCTTTTCACTGTATTTTATTGTCTCTGTTTCCCCTGACTTACAAACCTCCAGCACAAAACTGAGCTCTTCTTGCTTTAAGAGCTGGTGCCTCACAGTGGGATCCTAGAGAAAAAAAAAAAAAAAAA
>WEIU01023463.1:26747-60371 GCA_013389925.1 Aegithalos caudatus
CGGGGGGACAGACAGGGACAGGAGCAGGGACGGGGATGAGCAGGACTGGGGGGACAGACAGGGACAGGAGCAGGAGCTGCCGTTCTGGGAGCCCTTTCCTCCCAGAAGTGCAGAGTTCCTGGGGGCATCTTCAGAGATCCTTCAGTTCTGGTGGATGTCACGGCCAAGGTGCCACCATGGCCCAGGTGCCACCATGGCCCAGGTGCCACCATGGCCAAGGTGCCACCATGGCCAAGGTGCCACCGTGGGCCCATCCATCTCCAAGGCCAAGGGACTCCTTTCCCAACCTCAGGAGCCTCAGGACACAGCCTGGCCAGGCTCTGGGGGTAGGGACAGCCTGACTCAGCACAAGGCTTCTCCTGAGATCCCCACTGGGAACACAAAGGCTCTGAGAGGTCTGCAAGGCTCGGGAGCCAAGTGCTGGTGCTGGAGGGGCTGCAGGGAGGGCAGAGGAGGAGGAGGGACAGGAGGAGCTGCCTCCGTCAGGTCCTGCTGGAGCCATCCCAGAGGGGCTGCAGGGGCAGGGAGGCTCACACCGTGGGGGATTCCTGAGGCCAAAGCCCAGGAGCTGCTCCATCCTGCTGGGATGAGGCCTGGCATCCTCCTCCCAGCAGGCAGCAGGTGCCCACCACTGCCACCCTGGGAGATTTACTAAGAGAAAAATGCCAGAGTAGAAAATGAAACAGAATTCACTGTTCCATTGCATAACCCGACCCTTGCACACCTGCAACATCCATTTCTTATCCTTCAGCCCCTTAGGTTTAAGCACTGATAGTTTCAATAAATGCCTCCAAAGTAAATGTAAATCTTTCCCACTGTATTTTATTATCTTTATTTTCCCTTAAAAAGCCTCCAGCACAACAGTGAGCTCTGTTCACATTCAGAGTCTCTGTAAATACGGGGTATTTTTACAGGAGGACATACCTGCAAATGCTTTTATGCAGTATTCAAAATTGCACTGTGTTTTATGGGAATTCTAGTGAGTTTCCATTTGGCTTTTATTTTTCATATTTATTTTATTGTGTATTTCCAGGTAAGGTGTTCACCCTGTTCTTTTATTCAGGACTGGTTTTGTTTAATTTCATAGTTTTAACTCAGTTAAAATATGGGATATGGCCACCTATATTTAAGAAGTTAATGTACCAGAAAGGAGAATATACAAATACACTTTGTATATTTGTGCCAGGGATCCAGGGGCAGCCACAGCTGGGATGGGAATTCCATGCCAGCCCCCAGCAGTCCCTTCCCAATATCCCACCTATCCCTGCCCTTGGGCAGTGTAAAACCCTCACCCCTGCGCCTGGCACAGCCAACCCTGACAAAGAAAAATCTCAGTGCCTTTCCCATGCCCCCCTTTACCCACTGAGAGGTCACAACAAGGTCTCCTGGAGCGTTTTCTCCCCCAGGATGAGGAGGAGAAAGCCCCCAGGTCTGGCAGGGTTTCTGTTCCAGGAAGCTGTTGCAGCCCTGGGATCATTTGGGGGCCTCCTCTGGACCTGTTCTAACAGGGCTGGGTCTTGTGATGGAGCAAAGAGCAAGAATTCCTTCCAATCCAAAACTTTCACACAGAACATTGTGCTGCTTATCTTTATTTAGACTTATACCAGAAATTCCTTGTGTCCTGTCCCACTGTACTGGAGCTCAGAATGGGTTCTCAGAGCTGCAAGGTCCCTGTGGGGAGAGAGGAAGCTGCTGAACCCTGCCAGGGCTGGGGATGAGGTGGGTGTCAGGGTGTGGAGCAGTGCTGGACATCCCATGGGATGAGGACACCCAGGAGCAGAGCTCAGAGTACCAGCTCCCAAATCTCTGCTGAGCTTGGCCAGGCACCAAGGGGGCATGCAGGGCTCTGCTTCTCCAAATGCTCCTGGCAGATCCAGCTGCCCTGTACCAACATCTGGCAGCCCTGGAAACGCTCAGGGCAGATCCAGCTGCCCTGTACCAACATCTGGCAGCCCTGGAAACGCTCAGGGCAGATCCAGCTGCCCTGTACCAACATCTGGCAGCCCTGGAAACGCTCAGGGCAGATCCAGCTGCCCTGTACCAACATCTGGCAGCCCTGGAAACGCTCAGGGCAGATCCAGCTGCCCTGTACCAACATCTGGCAGCCCTGGAAATGCTCCTGGCAGGTTCAGCCCCCCAGCACCAACATTTGGCAGCCCTGGAAATGCTCCTGGCAGGTTCAGCCCCCCAGCACCACTTGGCAGTGCCCCACAGCTCACAAGCCACTCACGTTTTTATGTCCTTTACACAGACAGGGAGCACCTTGACAAGCAGCAGGAAGTAGGCCAGAGCCAGGAGGGTGATGCTCACAAAGACATTGCAGAAGGAATTTGGCACAGCTCTGCCCATGTTTGCCATGCCCCCCACAGGGCTTGGGTCTCTTCTGGCATCCTCAGAGCTGCTGAATCTCTTGACCACACCTGGAGGAAATGCCCAAAGCTCTGGAATCCCTGGGGATGGGCTGTGAGGGCTGGTGGGCACCTCACTGCACACCCAGGGGGTCCCAGGGGGTGTCCCTGGGGTGGCCACAGCCTCCACCCCGGGGCTGGCCAAGGGATGGGCATTCCCTGACTCACCTGTTGGCTGAGGGGCCTCACTGCTGCCCTCAGGGACTGGCACTGCCTGCTGCCCTTCCTGAAGTGCCTCCCTCTCCTCGAGCTCGGATTCCAGCTCTTTAGAGAGGAAATGTGCCACTTTAATTCCCTGTCCCCTTCCTCATGGAACCTGGAAGCCCAGCTCCCCAAGGGTCACTTGTACCTGGAAGTGCTTCCTTCAGTAAAGTCAATAATTCAGACTGGTCCATTAATGGCCAGGAACTGTTTCCCAATCCAGTTTCATTCTTCAGACCTTAAGGGAAAGGATGGAGAATTTCCACCACAGAAATCCCTGGAACTGCCTCTGGGGCTGTGCAGTCAGGACTGGGCAGTGACCCCGTGCTGCTGGCTCTGGCTGAGGAGCTGGGGAGGCTGGGGGACCCCAGAGCCCCACGAGGAGCTCCTGGGTTGCCCTGTGACATTCCCTGGCCGGGGTGGGCAGCAGCACAGGGAGGGGCTCATGGAATGTCCCAGCACAGCCAGGCAGGGCTGGGGTCCTCACCTGCAGGAGGTGCCTGGCTCACGTTTGGGCCTTGAGCTGGCAGCTCCCAAGACACATAAAAATTCATGTAGGGCTCAAGAGAGTCAGGTTCAGCCCCTGGACCTCCACTGCCTCCAGGCACGGCTGTGGAAAGGACAGAGAGGCTCACATGAAATATTTCCATGCACTTTCCATGGCAGGAGCTGGGCTGGAACATGGAGTGGCTCTGTGGACCCGTTTGTCCCTTCCCCTCTGGAGCACCAGGCACGCAGGTGCCACATGTCTGAGCCAAGATAACCCAAAACAAAGGGTGCAGGAGCTGGCAGGAGCTAAAGCCAGCCCCAGCAATCCTGCTGGCATTGCCCTTGGAAGCAGCTCAGGGGCCTGGCATCTGGGAGGGAGCTCTGCATGGCTGTGTGCTCTGAGGGCACCCCTGAGCCCCAGGCATTGCCTCTCCTCTCTGCTGCACAGCTGAGCATCAGCCAAAACGTGTTAAACTTCCTACCAACAGGACATTGATCCCTAAATGCTCCTTGGAGGGAGCTGGGGGACTGCCCCTGGCTGCTCCCCACTGCTCCCCAGGGTCCTGGCTCACCAGGGACGGGCTGCTCCCAAGGGGACATCAGGACTGTCAGGAAGAAGAGGAAAGCCAGGGACCCCAGGAGCAGCAGGGCTCTCAGGAGAAGCAGGAGGACGAGGGCAGCCCTGGTCCTTTGAGTGTCCCCCATGGGGAGGCTGCAGGTGCTGCTGAAGCCTCAGCACTGCCCAGCACAGCCCAGCTGTGTCACCCCCGGGGCTCTGCCACCCCTCAGGGCCGTGTCACCTCTCAGGGGCCTTTGTGACCTCAGGGAGCCCCTGCCACCAACGTTCCACCGTCCCCAGGGGACCCCAAGGTCCTGCAGGTGCCAGGGACACGGCCCTAGCCCAGCACACCCAAAGCTCTCAGCACAGCAAACTCTGCACAGGGTACTGGGACTTCACTGTCTCCAGAGCAAAAGGAGGCACTCCAAACTCGTGATTTTTTAGGTGTTGGATGGAAAAATGCAGATCAGACTGATTTTTTGGGACAAGGGTTAGAATGGTAGAATCCCAGAATGGTTTGGGTTGGAAGGGGCCATAAAAACCCCCCCAAGGGCAGGGACACCCTCCACTAGGGAAGGAGATGGGAGTTACTTGACACACCTGATCCTCAGGATACAGGAAAGCAGCAAAGTTACAGTTTAGGAGCCCAAATTTGGCTTGTGGATGTCCAAACCCAAGTGCTTCCCAACCCCAGATCCTCCTAAGGACTGCCCCAGCTCTCCCAGGTGAAATGCCCAAATTCATGTGCTGGGAATGCAAACCACAGAAGGCTTCTTCCCAATTTACCTGCTTTGCTGCAGTGGGGATTTGCTCTGGGAGACTTGACAAATCTGTGCAGCCTCAGAGGTTGATAATGGATGATCTAATCTCGTGTTCATGGCAGGAAAATAAAAATCAGGGCTCTTGTAACATCAACAGACAGCCTTTCTGCTCTTGTGCTTTCACCGCTCTGTAATGTTTTAGCAAATGTTAGAAAATAAATGTAGGTTTTGATCCCAGTTTAATACAGTATCAGTGTAATGTATCCACCCCCTTCATCTTTGTTTGCATCTAGGGCAAAGTGATGGGAAGGAGAACAGAAGCTCTGACTTGTAAAATGTATTGGTTTTCAAATTTCCCATTTCTAAATAATGTTTCTACCAAAAGACACTTATCCTGGGGGGAAGAAAAGGCTTTCCTACATCATAATTAACACTAGAGCACTGAAAAATGTAGTATATCCAAGCAATTTGTATTTAGGGGTATAAGAACATTGTAAATGCCATGAATTTTGGAGAAGTCAGGAGGTAGAACAGGTTTGTGCAGGGTTTCCAGACAGTGTTTACCAAACCTGATGCTGTTGGGTTTTGCCTGATGCTTTTCTCTTCTCACAGGCTGCAAACCCCTTTTGTCCAGGGCATCTCTTTCACAAAATCCCCCCTGCACAGCCAGAACTCGCAGCATTCCCTGCAGAGCAGAGGAATTGTGCTCTGGTTTGGACTTTAAAGAGCAATTTTGGGCTGGTGAAAGAATCCCAGACTGACCTGGACTGGGAATGACCTGAAATCCCAGCCAGTGCCATGGGCCAGGACAGCCCCCAGTGCCCCAGGGTGCTCCAAACCCTGTCCAGCCCAGCCTTGGGCACTGCCAGGGATGGGGGAAAGGGTTTTCTTCAGCTTCTTTAAAGAAAAAAAAAAAGGTTTTTATTTGGCTTCAGCACTAGATGGGGCTAAAGGACCAAGAAGAAGAAGAAGAAAAGCAAGCCACTGGCTGAGGCAGAGGAGCTGAAAACCCCCAGGAAAGAGGAGGGAAAAGCCAGTGGGGACAAGGAGCTTTTGGAGCCCCTTCCCTGCCCAGCTTTGTGACAGGAACCAGACCCTGGCTGCAGTGCTGGGCTGTCAGCAGGGAGGGCCAGGGAGGGGCTGAGGTGTAAACCATGGGCAGGACACCGGGACAGCAGCACCCAGCAGGAGCATCCCAGCTTCTGGCAAATCCTCCTCTGCGTGTTATAAAGGATCTTCAAAGAACAGCATCTCCTCAGCTCTCCAGCTGCAGCATCCAGGAGTAACCCCAGGAGACACCACTGCAGGGAAAGACCCAATTTTTTTGTTTATGAGCTCATTTTTACATGACTGGGTTTTGTGGTTCACTGGGTGACTTTTTATTTATCATTTCTGCTTTCAAAATACACAAGAAACCTCCTGTTTAGATTGTTACTCACTGGAATTTCCCCTCCTGTCCCATTCAGGTAAAAAAAACCCTGTTGGTAATCTGATAAAACAAGGAAATAACACTTTATTTTCAAGCACAATACCCCTGGACTGTCACAGTTAAGAATTTTAGCTCTCCTTATCCATCCTATTGCAAATTGTACTTATCAATCCTACTGCAAACTCTCATAACCAATCCTGCTGTAAGCTCTCCTTATCAATCCCATGGCAAAGATCTGCTGCTGCACCAGATTCTGCCCATATTAACCTGAGTATTTGTGTGTGCAAACAAAGATTTCAGTAAAACTCAATAACCAGCTGTTTTCTCATTTGCTCCATGAATGTAGAAACATTTAGTGAAATTGCTTATGGTTTAGTCATTTGTATGACATAAACAGTATTTCCCTTCTGTCAGGCCTGGGCCAATCTTAAATTGCTTGAGGATGTAAAGGTGAGAAAACAAACCCAAACAATTTAAATTAAATGCCTAATGCACCTGAGGACAGATTATCTGCTCTGCTTCCATCTTGCCTTTAAATCTTCTCACAGTGGGGGTTCCTGTTTGTTGTTCAGTGTTTTATTGCACAAATACTTCAGTGCCAGGGAATGGCACAGGGATGAGGGGATGGGCATTTTTGAAGGGAAGCACCAGAGGGATCCAGAGTCCTTTTAAACCTACAGCCTCATTTCAGAAAAATAAAATATCCTGAGTAGGAAGAGACCCATCAGGGATCATTTGAAATGCTTTAGTCACATCTCTTATTTTATACAATTTTCACAGACCTGGTGTGCACCACCCCTAGGCTGGCAGTGTTCTTACTGCTCCATTTATTGTTCAGAAGGTGGTTTGTGTTCAGGTTCAGGTTGTTTGCATTTCTTCTTCCCGGGTTCCCATGGAACAGGTTTTACTGTTCACACAGATGCACCCAGCCCAAGGGTGGTTGTGCAAAGCAGCCTTTCATACCAAGGTAGTTTTTGCATGGGAATTGCACATTGCTTAACTGCACTTAGGAGAGGTGACAGGCTGGCTGTTAATTTAACAGAGCAGGCCTGATTTTATGAGGCCTTTCTTTAATAATTCCTTTACCTGTCACGACAACTCAGGACATAGCTGCCAAAGCTGGAATCCTTATGGAATCCTGAACTTCCCTGCAAGTGAAGGCACCGGGGGCACCAAGCATCCCCCCAGGCTGTGTCAAACAGATCTGTCAGGGCTCCAGCACCAGCAGCATCCCTGGGACCACTGCAGTCACCCCAGGGCACTCCTTGGGCTGCCCAGTGCTGGGGAAGGTGCTTAATCACCAATTAGGGGACATTGCTTTCCAAAAGGAGGGCTGGGAAGGAAAGGAGCTGCTGTTGGAATATCACAGTGGCTTTGGCAGGAGACAGGCAGGAGCAATACATTAAAGAGAGCAGCAGAAAGTCTGATGCCACCCACGCTCCACCCATGCAAGTTTTAATTATAGCTCTGGACTTGGCTGAGACGTGCCACTGAGCCCCGTGCTCAGACAGCTCTTCCAGGACTAAAATTGGCTCCCAAGGACCATGTGTGGAGCAGGATGTGGAAACCCAAATGCATTTCAGAGGAGTCGTTCTGGGTAGAGCCTGGGAGAGGAGCAGAACCTCCCGGCAGGGCACAGGAGTTAAGCCAAGCTGCAATCTCCTCTTTTCATGCATTCCTCGGGTTTTTCCTGATTTCTGGGGAAAGCAGATGGGAGGCAGCTCAGTTCAAGCAATGAACTTATGACTGTGAGAGCTTTATGGGTTTGTTTTTTTTTGCCATGAGACAGCTCTAATTGATTTCCTTGCACTGGGAAAAATGATGTTTGGGAGACAGTGTATTACTTACCACTGATCTAAAGGGAACCTTCAGCTGGGGCCTTGGGCACAGGTGGAAAGTTATAATTTGAAAAGCAAAAGGTGAGACTTTGTAATCCTTCACCTGGATATTGCTGTACAGAGGCTTGCTTGGTCTCGAGGCATTGATATGAAAAAAAAATGTGGAAGAATAAATTTTCTGTCTTTTTTAGATGTGAAATTTGCCTTCGCCCTTCGGTTCTCTCCTGTCAAGTCCCTGCCTGAGCCCACGGCGTGTCAGGAGATGATGTGGGGAGTGACATCAGCTTGGAAATGGAGTCTGCAAAGTTGAAAATAGTCTAGCAGTTCCTATTAACTTATTCCTTTTTTTTTTCCCCTAAGCCTTATAAAACACTTCACTGCTGAAGCCAAGCTCTGGGGTAGGATTGAAATGCCATCAGTGGATTGACTCTGCCAGCATCACCCTCAATCCAAGAGTGATTGAATGCAGTATTTTGAGTCTGTCCTTTGATAACCCCTATTAAGGGATTCTTATCTTTTCTTTTAAACTTGAACTTTTGTCTTAAATTTGTCATTTTTTTTGTTTGCTTTAAAATCGAACCCTGGGTTTAGAGGTGAGGTAAATTGCTCAAAGTGACAAAATTCTGGGGCAAAGAGGGAACTAAATACTGGAGAGAAGGGCTTCAATAAATGAGAATATTTTCCCCAGAATCATGGGGTGGTTTGTGTTGAGAGGAAGCCTCCAGACCACGTAGTTCCAACCCCCTGCCACTCGACCTGGCTGTTTTTCTCTGGAAACAAAAAGAAACCCCCAACATCCCTGGATAATTCCCTGCTCCAGCCACCTGGATGCCATTAGGATTGTTTGTTCCCAGTGTCAGCTCCTGTTGAGGGCTTGGGAGCAGATGGAAATGAGGCTGTCAAAGCAGGGTATATCTATTTGTGTATCTTTAATGCAAGACCAGTTCTAAAAGACAAAGACTTCCTAAAAGAAATGAGTCTTGAAATGTAAGCCTTGCTGGGTAACTGACACAAATAAAGCCTTCCATTATTTAGGCTGTGAGCAATAAAAAATATTCTTGCTCACAATAGAGAGATTTCTCCATCTATACTTGTTTCTGCTGTAAAGTTGATGAATCTGTAATGCACTGCTTAATTAAACATTGCAGCAATATTGCTTTGGAGAGGAAACAAGTAACGAAGGGGATACAGTAAATTTTGGTGATTACAGATACAATTGTTTAGCCCAAGCACTGCATGGTCTGCTTTGCAGGTTAAAAAACAAATCCCAAAGAACACAATTTCGATTAAGCTCTGCCTTGCACTGCTAGCAATGGATTAGGCTATTAAACTATATTTTTCCATTAATAAAACAAATGTTAATGCATTGTTTGATGCTAATAATGAAACCATTGTAGGAAGCAGAGCTCCTTCCATTAACATTTGTCACATGGCTGGGGATGCATTCAGGGCTTTTCTCATCAAGGTGAATTGGGAAGGCACAGCAGGAACTTGCTGCCCTCTTGCTCTGCTCTGTGATTGCCATGTTCTCAGGGACAAGGCTGATCCAAGGGCTGCAGAGAGCTGAACTTTAAATACACTGAACCATCTGCTGCTGCACATCGCTGGCTTCATTACATTTTATTAATTCTTAGCAGAGCGAGGCAAGGAAGAAACCTCCTCTAAGCTCTGCCTGTTCCTAGAATCTGCTGGGAGGCTGGAAATGCTCCACCAGCCCTGATGGTGCTGCACAGACAAAGATCTCCTGGTCCCTGCAGCTTGTCTTGGGCACAGCCATAAAAACCCTGGGCTGGAATTTGTCCCTCTGCAGCAAATCCAGTGTGCCAGGACCTGGCTGCCCTGCTGGGGCAGGGGAGTATAGTTATCAGGGCATGGGGATGGTTTCATTCCTTGTCCAGCTGCTATTGGCTTCATTTTTATGTTTTCCAGACTTTTGGGACAAAGTTCAGGAGCTCAGGAGGAAGAACCTGGTGTGTGCAGGGGCTCAACTCTGACTGGGGCTGTGTGCATTGATCAGGGCATGGCCATGGCTTAAGGCCTCATCCAGTGGGAATATCTTGATTTTATCTTGTCCAGAGACTTGGGAGAAACCCTCTGAGCTCAGGAGGAAAAATCTGATGCCTTCAGCTGGCTCAGACTGGGTGCTGCTCACTGCAAGGAGAGGGTCTGGGGTTTTTCCCCCCCTGATCTCTTTGTCAGAGGTGGCTGTGAACGAATCCTTTTTATTCTGGCAATTCTGTCAGCTGGCTGGAGAGAGAGCAGCAGGGAAAGCACCTGCACAGTGTTTACTCTCCCTGTTGTAAAGCTTTGTGCAGACACTTAAATTGTGGATATTTCAATGCAAACAGCGATGGCTGCAGATAAAAGCCAGCGTGAGGGGATGGCTGGAACCTCCCCATCAGTGGCTTGGGTGATGCTGCACACAACATTTCCTCTCAAAGGGAGGGCAGAGGGCACTGGCAGCTCTCTGGAGCCTCAGGAGCAGTTTCCAGGCCTGCTGGAGCTCTGGGAGCAGGGCCACAGGCACACAGGTGTCTGTCACAGACAGGATGTGCCTCCCATCACCAATAAATGAAGTCAAAGGCAGAACAAGCTCCTGCTATGGTGGGGCTGTAGCCACAGCTGTGCCCTCCTCATCCACAGCAGCAATTTGTGTTAAAAGACTGTGAGGGAGGCACGGTGGGTGAGCCAAAGGCAGAAATGCCCATAACCAAGCAGGTTCAAAGAAATGCTGCTGTGCTATTAAGGAGAACATTTCTGAGTCCTCCAGCTGCGTGACTGTATCAATCCTAAAATGTTCCAATTTCCAAATGTGCCTCAAAAAGCAAACCCAGCCATTTACTGGGATGCTTCTGAAGTCTGTGCAGACCTTAATTTGCCTTATCAGAGGATAATCTGTTGTGTCAAGGCTTGGAAGAAGGCTTGATTAAAAAAGCAGTAGAGGTATAAATGCTGGCACAGAGTGGTGCAGAAGTGGTATTTATTTCAGTGCCTTTCATGAGTGATTTTGGTAATGTGGCCCCGTGTTTGGAGTTGCATCAGTGACTCCTCCTTCAGCAGGGATTAGTCACACACTGCTTGTCTTGCTGCTAGGATGATTTCTGTGCTCTGAGCAGTCCCCAGGCTCCTGGTGATAAATACTGGACAAAGCCAGCAGGCTGAGCCCCAGGAGTGTTACTGAGGGCAGGGCAGGGCAGCAGGCTGGGATCTGGGGGTCCAGGGGCTGAGGTGCCCTCCTGAGCTCTCCTGGCAGCTTCTGTGGTCTCACTGCTGTCCAGAAACAGGGTTTGGGTTAAACCTGCCCTGTGTGAGCTCCAGGGTGCTCAGCTTCAGCTCTGCCACTCTGAACACTTTCTGTAAGTTTTTAAAAGTCTTTGTAAGTATTTAAATTAAAATGGATTATCTTAAATCTTTGCTTTTACAAAAAATTAAACCTCCTCCTACTATTTTGGCACGAATCAAACTTTCCATTAGGCTGCAAATGATTATTCTGAGTAGGACAAATAAAAATGGATTTTTATCTGCAGCTTTGATGCCTTCAGCTCTCAGCCCTGCCCTTCTGGGTGCAGCTGGAGCGGCTGCCCATTCCTACCTGGAAATCCCTTCAGGAGCTGCCATCCATGTAGAATGATGGCAAAACCCCTCTGTTGTTTGGAATAAAGCTCCAGCAGGGGACTCCTAATCCCTTTTCTCCCCAAGAAGTTCTGTGTCTTGGGCCACATTAATGTTCTATAGTATTAGGTGAAGCAAATACACTGCCCTGTAATTACAATGACACAGTTCAGTAGCTGGAAACAAACTAAGTTTTGAATAAAATGTGGTTGTTTCTGGTAACACTGTAATGCTTGGGCTTATAATTTCCCTCTTAAGCAGCCTTTATTTTGTTCTGAAACACTTAAGTGGTCGTGCTTAGGCTTTATTAGTCTTTTGTTGTTTGCCTACCTTCTCCAGCATATTCAAAGCGTCCCCTATTCAACACATGTAATTTTAATTAAATTCAATAGAACAATTCTCCTTTCTGTATTAATGTACCTATGTTGGCTTTTATAATACAAGCTCAAATATTGTGCAATTTAAAATTCAGCTCTTTCATGAAAGAGGGGAACATAAAGAGAATGCAGCTGGTGAAACCAACTGTTGGAGCAGCTGATGAATATAACCTCCTGCTCAGGTACAGAGCATAAAATCCTGTTGTACAGACAATTTCCTCCAGATTGAATGAGATCTGAAATTTAATTCATTGTTCAAGAGGTTTGTGTTTTTAAAAATACTCTCTGGGGAAGCATTGTGCCTTTCTGCTTGGCACAGAGGTGAGCTCAGCATTTCCTGTGTGACACAGCTGATGGACAAGGCAGTGAGATTTGCCAAAAATCCCATTAAAGACCTGGAGATGTGTGGGGCTCAGTGCCCCTCAGGCCTGCAGGGGCAGGTGGTGGCAGAGGCTTTCTCAGCCCCAGACACAAAGTGCTGCAAACAAGGAGGGTGTAAGGATGTCAGAGTGAAGAGCATCTCCCCTTGCAGGGCCTGGGCTGGGTGTGGGTCCCTGGTGTGGCTCTGGCAGTGAGGGCAGTGGGGCTGGGGGGTCCCCTCCTCCCTGTGGGGGTCTGACCAGCCCTGCCAGCACCTGAGTGCCACAGACACCCTGTGATTGTGTCCCAGCAATACCTGAGTGCCACAGGCACCCTGTCCTGCTGCTCCAGCAGGGAGGAGCTGCCACAGGCACCCTGTGATTGTGCTCCAGCAATACCTGAGTGCCACAGGCACCCTGTCCTGCTGCTCCAGCAGGGAGGAGCTGCCACAGGCACCCTGTGATTGTGCTCCAGCAATACCTGAGTGCCACAGGCACCCTGTCCTGCTGCTCCAGCAGGGAGGAGCTGCCACAGGCACCCTGTGATTGTGCTCCAGCAATACCTGAGTGCCACAGGCACCCTGTCCTGCTGCTCCAGCAGGGAGGAGCTGCCACAGGCACCCTGTGATTGTGCTCCAGCAATACCTGAGTGCCACAGGCACCCTGTCCTGCTGCTCCAGCAGGGAGGAGCTGCCACAGGCACCCTGTGATTGTGCTCCAGCAATACCTGAGTGCCACAGGCACCCTGTCCTGCTGCTCCAGCAGGGAGGAGCTGCCACAGGCACCCTGTGATTGTGCTCCAGCAATACCTGAGTGCCACAGGCACCCTGTCCTGCTGCTCCAGCAGGGAGGAGCTGCCACAGGCACCCTGTGATTGTGCTCCAGCAATACCTGAGTGCCACAGGCACCCTGTCCTGCTGCTCCAGCAGGGAGGAGCTGCCACAGGCACCCTGTGATTGTGCTCCAGCAATACCTGAGTGCCACAGGCACCCTGTCCTGCTGCTCCAGCAGGGAGGAGCTGCCACAGGCACCCTGTGATTGTGCTCCAGCAATACCTGAGTGCCACAGGCACCCTGTCCTGCTGCTCCAGCAGGGAGGAGCTGCCACAGGCACCCTGTGATTGTGCTCCAGCAATACCTGAGTGCCACAGGCACCCTGTCCTGCTGCTCCAGCAGGGAGGAGCTGCCACAGGCACCCTGTGATTGTGCTCCAGCAATACCTGAGTGCCACAGGCACCCTGTCCTGCTGCTCCAGCAGGGAGGAGCTGCCACAGACACCCTGTCCTGGTGCTCCCTGCCACAGGCACCCTGTCCTGGTGCCCCAGCAGGGAGGAGCTGCCTGGGAGCCCCAGGGAGCTCTGCCACCTCCCAGGGGCTGCAGAGCTTTGGGATGCCAGGGGATGGCTGGGGAAGTTTGGGTGGACCCCAGCTGATGATTTATGGCACTCACTGGAGCAGCTCTGTGGCCAGATCAGGTTTTCACACACCTTTGAAGATAAGATGCTCTTGCTCTGCAAGCCTCCTGTTGTGGTTGGTTTGTTGGTCCTGAGCTCTCTCAACTCTGCTCCAGCCACTGCTTCCCATCTGCTCACTTGGCTTTGGGAAGGGCTCTCTGGGCAGCCATCCAAGAGGAGCCAGATCTTCCTCTGCAGATAATGGTGTCTCTTTTAACAGCAGAAAATAATCAAATATTCAAGAGATTGGATAAAGGCCTTGAAAAGAACAATTAATTTGATGCACTGAAAGTTTGCAGATCGATTTTCAGCAGTGGGCAGCCTTACTTGCCAGGCCTAAATGATATTGTCACACATAAATGAGAATGTCTGTGTGATCTGCAGATTGTTCCTCTCTTCCTTGTTTGTTCCATGTGTCCCAGTGGAGGAGACTTCTCCATCACTGTGCATGCAGGTGACCTTCAGAAGAACATTGATGGAAACCTACCTGACACCTTCCCCTCTGCTAAATGTGGAGTGGACCTAGGAATTTAACAAAAAAAAAGGACATTTGTGGGCAATTCTCTCCTCAGTTTTTCCCCAGGCTCTGAGGCTGCACTAAATCTGCTCACATGAACCTCCAAGTATCTGCCTTCACTTTCTCTTTGCTCCTCTGCCCTGCCCTGTCCAGGAGGACAAAGTCCTGGTTTTACACTGGTTTTGTGATTGATAGAGAACAAATTCTCTCCTATTCAGTGTGAGCTCTACTTTTCTGTCAGAAGTTTCCACCCAGCTGTGTGGTCAGTGTCTCACAGGTTCTACCTGTTCTTGCAGAAACCTCCAGAGTGTGACTAGAGCACAGTGGGTTATTTCTGGTTTAGAGCTGTCCATCTCTATATTGGCTGATGAATTATTCCATGTCATTGCCTTAACTTTGTTCTTTAATAGACAAGGAATCTGCAACGGCTTTCCTCTCCCTTAAATCTGTATTCCACTGCTGTCTCATCTGTTTAATACATTTCCTTTACAAACCTAGACTTATGTTTTAGCCTAATGCCAGCAAGAGCTCTGGAAAGATTTATTCTTCTGGGCCCTAATGTGAAATGAGTAATGCTACAACTGGCTCCCTTGGTAGCAGCAACACGTTTTACTACTGATTGTCAGAAACAATAAAAAAGAGAATACGTTGGGAGTTTCTGTGCTATTTGCTTCCTGGGATTTTTGTCCTGGATTAACCTCCACAAATATATTGCGTGAGTAACTTTGGAGAAGTTCTCAGCGTGTGGGGAGGAGGGAAACAGGGAAAAGAAATTGAGTTGTGGAGCTTTTAATAATAAAGATGAAGAGAATGAGGGGTTCATGGCAAGGCTGTGGTGACCCACTGGGCAGCCACTGTCAGGGGCCCCACTGTGTTTTCCAGAGCACAGAAATCATCTCTCAGCATGGAATTTGCACACCCACTCCTGGAATTAGCTGTGCCTGCCCTTGGCCAACACACAGCCTAAGGGTGTGCTGCAGGTAAGACTCAGCCCAAAGCTTTTTAAATCTCAGAGTTGGTTTAATGCTGTTCCACATTGTCCTTTAAGTATTTAATAAAATTTCTAATCCAGTTTGTGCCTTCCTTCCCCCTCCAAGTCCCTGCTTCCCCTTGGGTTTGGCAGGGAATATTGCCCTCCCACAGCAATAATCACTGTTTTATCCTTTCCCATGTCCTCCCACATGCTATGGCATTTTCTGCTTTGTGTGCTGAGCTCCACAAGGAAGTTTTTCAGAGCAGTTTATTTGGCTGTTTTACATCAGTGACAGTGGCTGAGCTTTGGGAAGCACAACAAACCCAAGAGTGACACAATTTCCATGGGGTTTGGACAGCACTGCCCCATTCCAAGCTTCCCTCTTGGCTCAGGCTCTCCCTGACACCCTCACTGCGCTGCACAGGGCACGGGGAGGGTTTTACATTTCTTTTACATGTGTTGGACTAAACTCCCAGAGGCTTAAAATCCAATACCCCACCTGTCCTTCCTATCACTCACTTGAGAAGGACGAAAGGCAATTAAAATCAGCAGCAGTGTCAGGAGCATGGCAGGAGCTGAGGGCTCGGGGCTGTGCAGCGCTGCCGGCGGCCCACGGCTCTGCAGGAATTGTCACATCCCATCTTTGTCTCCTGCCACAGCTCCCTTCCCAAAATGCTTCCCAAATTGCAAGGATTTCAAAGCAGCTACCTTGTCTGCAGTTTTTATTTTGGCCCAGCAAAGGGGCAGGGGGTGATGTTAGAGAGGATTTGTGGCAGTGCCATCCCTGGCAGTGCCCGAGGCCAGGGCTTGGAGCAGCCTGGGACAGGGGGAGCTGCCCCTGCCACGCCTGGGGGGCACTGGGTGGGATCTCAGGGGTCCCTTCCAAGCCAAACCATTCCATGGTTCTGTGGTTCTGTGACTGAGCAGAGGCAGTGCAGGGAGGCTTTGAGCTCGGAGTCGCTGCTGTCAGCAGTGATTTAACAGTTTACCCACTCCCAGCCCAAAAAGAAAATCAAACATTTGCAGTTTGCTAGGAATGGGAAGCAAACTTTGCATTGCAGCTGTGCTGAGAAGTTGGCTGTGATGAGACGCCCGGGATGAAATGTAAAATTTGTTTCCTACTATGAAACCACTTTACTCTGGGAGAAACCACGTGTTGGCCACATCTGGGCACAGCTGGATGGGTGATTATAAAACGTGGGATGGCTTTTGCCCGGGAGTTTATGGCCTAAATAAATAGTTCACAGCACGGGGGTTGATGTGCACATCTGAGCACTGGCCAAGGAACAGTGATGCAGAGGCACCTGGGCAAGCTGGGTCCCAAAATCAGCCCTTCTGTAGGTGGGAGTTCATGGCATGGACAAAATATTAAATGTGATTTGAATTGAATTCCTCAGGATTCTCCCTGGCTCATGATCAATCCCGGCTTACCATTTAAAACGTAATTTTTGGAGGACTTTAATGAGGTCTTTAAATAGTTTGCAGCTGTGTGAGCTCTAAAAATAAAGAAAAAAAAATCAAAATTGGCTTTGAACACCTGTGAGCTTGGGATTTGGCTGGGAGCTCCGTGCTGCTTCCCCATCTCTTGTTGGCTTGTACATAACCACGGTTATGATCTGAAAGAGACGTGTTTTAAAATATCATTTAGGTGAAGTGTGACTCTTCACTTGGTAAATAACAGAAGGAAGTACAGAGAAGGGAAAGCAAGTCAGATTTTACAGAGGCACAAATGGATGCTGGGGCTACATCTCCAGGCCAAATTTATTCCAAGGTTTGGTGGAGTTATTTGAAAAATGGACCTGCAAACTTTTGAAGAAATGATTTCATAAATTGGAATAATTCTGTGCTCAAAATCAGCTGAAGACTGGAGCTTGTGAGAGTAAATTATGGCCCTGGGAATCCTGGTATTGCTCCTGGCAAAAGAGGTTTAGAGAGAGAGCAATGAGTGGAGATAGATGCACTGAACTCAGTCTTTGGGAGCTAAGTCTGATTTATAAGTTTTGTTTGTGCAGTTTGTGCTACCCTAGTACCTAAAGATGGATTTATATTTTCTTAAGTAAATTCATCACCATGTAGACAGGATTTTTTTTTCTGTTTTGCAGGGGGAGAGATCTCACTGAAAATCAGGCTCACGTTTTGACTCAGATTTTTCCCCCCTAAATAATCAAAGCAGACACAGAAGCCCCATTCCCATGGGTTTGCAGGCCAGCAGGGGGGACCTGTAGCGGATCCCACCCTTTGCAGAGGAGGATTTCTGCTGGAGTGGCTGTGCCAGAGGGCCCAGATGGTCACCCCAGCACTGGGGGGGTCTCCAGGCATGGGGGGCTCCATGTCCCACCCCACATCCCCAGCACTGGGGGGGATCCCCAGCACTGGGAGGGATCCCCAGCATTGTGGGGGTCTCCAGGCCCCGTGTCCCACCCCACATCCCCAGCACTGGGGGGGTCTCCAGGCCCCGTGTCCCACCCCACATCCCCAGCACTGTGGGGGTCTCCAGCTCCATGTCCCACCCCACAGCCCCAGCACTGTGGGGGTCTCCAGCTCCATGTCCCACCCCACAGCCCCAGCACTGCTCCTCACTGGCACAGAGCTCTGAGCTCCCTTTGCTCTCTGTCCCAGCTCACACGGATCAGACACTGCCAGGGCTGAGGTTATTCTGCCAAAGAAAACCAAGCACCTGCCTGAAGGACACCAGGAGCTTCAGTAATTCCTGCTGTAGGGCACATTGTCTTCCTGGCATTGTTCTGATGCCTCAGGAATTCCAGATGTTCCTATATCATCCTTTCTGCCACCAGAGCTGCAAACCCAGCAGAAGCTGTGGGGTAAGAACCTGCAGCTGAGGTGACCCTACCCAGCTCTTGTCCTCTGAACCCCCAGTCAGAGCCACATGTGGGACATTTTTCCTGGTTACATCCCCCACTTCCCACCCCCCTTGTGACCCCAGCATGGCAAACTCCACCATGTGCCACTTGCTGCGTGCTCCTGACACACTCACTGAAAAATAATTGATAGGACCTGCTGTTAAACCCATTAATTTTGATTTTGTTAGCTCATAAACGGGCTTCCTTCATCTCCCCTCGCTTTGCAAAGCAGCCTTATATTTAATTAGCACTGGTGACCTTTTTTATTTAGCTGGTAAAAAGGTTATTGAAGTCCTTAAGAAGAATTACTACAGCTACAGTTGACCTGGTAATTGGTGTATTGTTGTGGGGCTAATTAGGCTCACATTGAGGCTGGGGAAGGCTGTGCACGTGTGGTACAGGTGTGTGGGCATAAATCAGTGCTGATCTTCAGCAAAGGTCAAGGCACAGAGTAAGGAAATAGGAAAAGCATTGGCAAACCTGCTGGGTGCTCCTGAGGGAGATCAGCTCCTCCTCTGAGGCTTTCCCAGCAAATGTTCCTGGTTTTTCTTCTAAACACAGGTAAGATGTGGTCTAGTGAATATTTGGGGTTCCTTCTGCTGGTGCCTGGCCAGGCAACTGCAGTGATTCCTGAGAAACCCCAGCAAGCCTGAGAGCTCAAAGGTGCCCTTCCAGAGAGCCCTGGAGAAGCTCCATGAGCAGCAGGGATGTGACTGGGCACCCTGAAAAATCCCTGGAGAATCCCCATGAGCAGCAGGGATGTGACTGGGCACCCTGATGCTGATAAATCCCTGGAGAATCCCCATGAGCAGCAGGGATGTGACTGGGCACCCTGATAAATCCTTGGAGAATCCCCATGAGCAGCAGAGATGTGACTGGGCACCCTGATGCTGATAAATCCCCTCCTATATTCCATTTCTCTTCCCCTGCTGCCTGTGGATGGATTGGTGTGGGGAAGGGGCAGAACCTCCTCAGCCTGGCTGGGATTAAATCAGCTCCCCCAGCCCAGCCCCTGCACATAAATATCTGTAGGGAGCTCCTTCCATGAGGTTTAAACACCTCAGTTCCATGGGAAAAAATAAGGGGAGGGTTTAAATCTCTGTGTTTAAACCATTGTTTCATGAGCTGATGTTTTTGACACAGACTAGCCTGGGGGGTTTGTGGCCTTTTAGGGAGATTTGGGTTTGGTACTGGCCAGGTTGGATGGGATTTGGGGCACCCTGGAGTAGGGGAGGGTGGCCCTGCCCATGGCAGGGGTAGAAAAGGATCTTTGGGGTCCTTTCCTACCCCAAACCCTCAGTGATTCTGTCACAGGGATCTTTTCCAGACAGAATTGCCCAGTGAAAGGGTTATTGGTGCAGGTGCCCAAAGCCTCCCCGTGCCAGGTTTGTGTTTATTTGACCTGCAGAGGCAGAGAGCAGGAGATGCTGTATTTGTGTTACAGCCTGGGATGGGATCTTTAATGGGAGAAAGCAAGTTGCTTTTTAACATTTTGCATCAAAAATCAAAATACCAGGCTGGAGTGGAGGCAAGCCAGGAAAATTACCATCCCTCTTAACAGATGCTTTCCTTGAATGATTCAGGCATCCATAAATGATGAGTGTGCTGCTCACTCGGGGCACTGGCTTTTATTTTTATTTTGCCTGTTTATAGAGGAACAAAATCTATTCTCTGTAGATAGCAAGGTAACAAAAATCAGAGACAGAGCTCCTGTTGTTTGCCAGGGCATGGGCATGCTTGACATCCTTTTTGTCTGCAGGTTTAATCTTGAGAAAGAAACCTGCTCCAATCAATTCCTAAAATCTCTACAAGGCAAAAAAAAAAATATATTGCAATGGAAAAAAACACTTTCCTGTCTTCAGTGTTTGGTTCAGCATAATTAACATGACTAATGCAAGACAATTTTCTGATAGTTATTATATTAGAGAGCTTAGCTGACTCATAACTGCCCCCATGACAGAGCCAGAATGCAAATTACTTGGATAGAAATAGCACCGAGCTGGTTTGATTAAAATGTGATACATATTTTGAATTAAAAATATTCAAGGCCTTACAAAACGACCTTAATGTCAGGGCTCTCCTTGCCCCAAGGGCACGGAAGGAATTGGATCATTTGGAGACAGCTTTTCCCCTCTCCCTCTGGGGATGCACAGCCCCTGCCATTCCTGGAGAACAGCTGGGTCTGTTCTGCTCAGCCACAGAATTACCAGGGAGAATTTTGGCCTCTCTCAGTGATCCTGGCTGCTCCCTCAGGGTTAGGAAGTTAATGGAGATAACAAGGAACCATCAGAGTGTTCCTCGTTAAAACCCAGAGCTGTCCCTGAGTCCCTCTGCCCTCAGCCCCTGAGTTCTGACTGTGGGCAGCCACCTCCAGACTCCTGAAATGCCTCAGAACAAAATGTTTGTTGAGCTCCTTTTGGAGATTTTTGTGTGCTCTGAACGCTGGCTGAGGAGCCTGCAAGCTTGGGCACTCGGGTCTGAGAGAGGCTCAGAAAATCCTTTTCAGACTCCACCAGAGGTCAGGAAAGTCTGTCTTAATTCATTTTACAATTTCTCAATTTCCCAATTTCCCAAATTTTCTCAAGTGCCTTATTTTCTCTTTTAAATTCCAGCTTGTGAAGGGAGGGTCTGCAAACCCCCTCCCAAGGGTGTTTTGCTTCTGCAGCAACCCCACGTTCCAGGCAGCCTGGGAAGGAGCAGAGCTCGGGATGGAAAAGACAATTGAAAACTAGAAAGGAGCAGTTATTGCAGGGAATTGCCCCAAAACCTGGGATTTCTAAGTCAGCTTTCCAGTGAGGTGATGCTCTGGGATTGTGTGTCACCCACACCAGCGCATCTGGGCTGGAATTCAGACACATTTACAGGTAAAAAGATCTTTTTGCCCATTTTCCTCCCTGCCCTGAGCAAAGCAGCTCCTTCTGTGTGGATCGAGGAGCAGAGTTCACTCAGAGGTGGCACCTGAGGCTCTCATTGTCTCTGTGGCATAAATAACACTTTGCAGGGATCTGGGGCATAAACAAACTCTCCGTGCCCTTTCTCTGGCTCCAGGCTGGCTCCAGGCTGGCTCGGATTCAAACCCAGCTTGAAGGACTGGAGCTCTGACCCTGCTGGACCTCCTGGCACAGCTCTCGAGGGGGGTTTATTTAAAAACACATCAGACCAGAAAAATTGCTCCTTAAATCTGAATTTTGCAGCCAGAGCCCATCCCGAATTTTTAGCGAGGTTTAACTCCCACTGCCACCCTCTCCTGTGCTGTAGGAGCTTGTTTTGATGCTCGGTGGGGAACAGATCTGTGATAAAAGCTCTTTTACCAAGACTTTATTTCATTTTATGGCCTGGAGACTTGGGGTTTGTCTTCCTATTCCCCACCATCCATTCATCCATTCATTGCACGTGCTTTACTTCTGGCCCTCTTCTCTGCTCTTCATTTTTTGATACCTGGAGATGTTTGATAAGGACTAATCAGTTATCACTAATCCACCCCTATCTGCAGGGATGCTGCCTCACTTCTCAATGTGTGCAGCACAGCGTGGCTGTTGCTCTCCCTTCTGCCACTGCTGGGTATCACTCTGCTCTTTCACAGCTTTTTGAGCTGAAAAATAATGCCAGTATTTCCTAGAACATTCCTGAAGATAAGGATTAGAACGTGGAAAGCACAGCTCCAGGCTGAAGGTAAAAATTAAGGGAGGAAGGGAAGGCCTGGATTTGAAATAGGTGATGCAAGGTGACCAGAGCTGAATAAAGAGATTCCTGCCCCAAGGAATCATCCAGGGAGCTCTCCTGGGAAACTTTTCTGGAAAAAAAAAAAAATGGAAAGTCTGTGCCAGTGTATGTGCCAAGTGCCAGACTTTTTATAATCCTTTAGGAAGACTTTTCTTACCTTGTTTTATTCCTTGGATATTGTAAAGATAAATATTAATGGATAGGTCAGCTGCCTTCATGAGAAGGATCCCCCTGGAAATTGCTGCTCAGTGTTCCCTCCAGAGTGTTATGTTCCTTCCCAAGTGATCCAAAGGGAATTCTTCACATGAAGCTGCAAAAAAATTGAGTGAAAATGAGGGGGGGGTGAGGAAAAAGGCATTTATTGAAGCAGAATGGAAAATAAGAGGTCTGGAAAACTGAGCTGCCTCTGGAAGGCACAGAGTCAAATGCCTGCAGATGCAGGCACAATAGATTATGGAAATTCTTTGGGATAAATGGGCCTGGATGGCCTTGGCAGGACCCAGTGTCACAGGGGCTCATTGGATATGCTCAGAACATCGAACTGTTTGCTTCTCTGCCACATGCAGTTTTCCACAAGGTGAGGAACGAGCTTGAAAATAACACCTGAATTAGCCTGCAGCATTCTCTAGCCCTGGTTTCCTGTGGAAATGGGATTGGAGAAGCAGAGCACATCCCACTGCTGCTCTGCTCTGCTCTGCCTGGGTCCCAGCCTTCAGGCTGCTCTGCAGTCTGGGTTTGCTGATTTGTGGTAGGAAGATCCAACAAACCCACAAATGGCAGAAGTCTGTCATTTGTAGAGCCACTATCAAGGGTTGGCTGTCCAGAATTTGATTAAGGAAATGAAAGCCTGGCACGGATAAATCCCGCTCTCTTTTGACCTTCATCGTGTTTGCCATCACTTTGTCCTAACTTTGTATTCATATTTTATGGTTATGAATTCCCTGGTTAGAAATGTTTGACAATATTTTCAACTGTTTGCTTTGGTGGACGAGTTTGACTCAGCACAGAGAAAAAAAAAAGGACTTTTCAGACTGAAAACAAACACTTGCCATTTTGTCCTCTGGTCCCTGCCTGGGGCTGCAGTTCTGTTTTTGGGCAATTCCTGCCTGCCCTGGCTGAGCCTGCACTCCCTGGATCCCCTGGCCTTTGTGCTGGGCTGCTGCTCTATTTTGCCAGAGTGAGTTGAGGAGATTTAATTTACAATTTGGTTCAGCCCTGCCTTGGGGAATGGGAGGGAAGGGGAGCAGTGAGGTTTGTGTCTGGGTCTCTCTCAGCCTCTGTCTGATGCCCCCTCAGTGAAAATTTGAATTCCTCTGCCAGAAGCAGACTCATTTTTGGGGGATAGAACCCCAATATTGTGCTGGAAAAGAGCATTTCAGCAATAATCCACGTGCCCAGGGTGGAGCAGAGGATCCACCCCACCTCCCTTCCCCTGGAATTCTGCTCCTCGCTGGAATTCCCTGCAGGGAGGGGATTTCAGATTTGGAAGACCATGACTAAGAGATTTCTTCAGCTGCTGTTCAAGCCAATGTATTTTAGCTGCTGACAAATGTGTTGTTTTGAATTATTTAAGTTTGCATTCTTTGGGGGAAGAAAAATACCCTTAATTTACCTCTGTGGGTTCAGTGGCAACAATCAGCCCAGAGAGAGCTCTGCTTTTCATCTTAAAGACAAATGTCCAGTGTGCTTAAATGGCTGGAATGTGAAAGGTGGATAAATTCACGTTGAAAATAGAATCCAAGGCTGAGTAGCCAGTGTTGAGCCCTTATTCAGAGTGAGCTGCTTTAACCAAATGCAATTCCCTCACAATTAATATGTGCCAGCTGGATTATAAATGATAATAATCACTCAGTGGTTTGGGGTGCAGCAGATGTGGGCTTTGTCTGCCTGCCTTCAGCGTCCTGTATTCACGTGGGTATAAAAACTGGTGTTTATATCTGAGGTCTGCATCCAAAAATTAAATTACTTTACTCCATTTATTCCAATTTCTGCATAATTTAGGCTCTGGATGGAGGGGATGGCTCTGAGTGGCATCAGTGGCACTGCTGACTCTCTGTGCTCTGCATTCAGATCTGCTTTCTTTGGAACATTTAAAACCACAGCTGGAACTTAAAGATCAATGGATCAGTTTTAATTTGTGAAATGCTCCTTTAGAAGAAGAATGTTTTCTGTTTTAAGGACTTGGAGCCTTTCACTTTTGTAAATCCAGGAGTTCAGAAAACAACTCAGAGAGGTTTCATTGCTCTTAGGGCTGGAACTCCTTTGCTGTGCCACAGTGTGATATTAATCTGTAGATCCACAGGCTCCTTTGTTTTGTTTTGTTTGGGTGTTTGTTGTTGTTTATTTGACCTTTTTAACCGGTGGATTTCCTTGGTTAACAGTAAATACTCGTTCCAGTGGGAAGAACAAGGTAACTCCGTGGTTCCTTTGGAAGCACCACAGCAGGGGAGTGGTAAATCTGCTTAAATGAGCACAGGTCAACAATTAACACCCTGTGGATAACTTCAATTAATGTCCTGCAATTAATGTCTGGCTGTGGGTCACAGGGCAGGGACAGAAATCTGCCTTTTTAAAAGCAGAAAACCCTGCTGTGACTGCTTGAAATTATTCCTAAACTCTTGAGGGGAAACCACCACTGGATCCTCCAGTGTTGAATTCTGATTTCCATCACTCACTGAGCACAGAGCCAGGGCAGAGCAAGAGCTGAGGGAAGCCACAAGTGTGCAAGGTGCTTGCTATCATGGGAAAAACCCTGAATTCCAGGTGTCTTTGCTTAGGGGGTTTGGGATTCTCTGCAGACACAGCTGGAGGGGCTGATGGCACGGTGGGATTACACATGGGGCTGTATCTGGTGAAAAATCCAGGAATTCAGCAATACTGGCTTCTATTTTTGTATTATTTCCCCTCTACCCACCAGAAGCACCAAGGAATAAACCAAGTGTAATCACAAAACACACTTTTAATTCCTTTTCTGGGCAATGAAGCTTTTCACTTCTTAAAGTACAAGCTTTTTTTCTTTTTTCCTTTTCCCTAGAATGAATCGATTTTCTTTCCAGTTTCATGCTCTGCGGGTATTGGGACTAAATTCATCTTTTACACACGTCTGATGTAGATCAGGGTGAAACCTTTCCCTTGGAGACAACATGTAACCCCAAGAAGAACCCCAAACCTGACCAGCTGGGGGTTCTCCTGCCAGCCCTCCATGGCACCTGAGCATCCATCAGGAGGAACATGCACAGCAGAAATTCCCATGCTCTGCTTTCCCCCCTCCTGGACTCAGCTGCCACTTTCCCCCTGCTTTTTTCTGCTTTTGTTTCACTTTGGATGAGGGCTGCAGCCGTTAAATCTACTGCTGTGCCTGTGTCTGCTCTGGGAAGGATTTTTTCCTCCTTGTCTTCATTCTGTTTTAAAACACCAGATATTTGCTTTTGAGAAGCACTGCCTGTTTTGCTGGATGTATCATTAGTCAGCAGGCTGGGCTGCTTCCCCAGCCCTGCACAGAGATGTTGCTGTCAGGGAAAGACATTTCTCTGCCAGCATTTTTTATTTTTTTTTTCCCCAAGGCCATATTTCAATTCCAGAAGCTGATCCTGAGAGCTGTTACAAGCTGGACCCAGTGCTGAGTTCCCAACCACGTTGGGAGGGAAAATGAGGGAATATTTATTGCTTCCAGTGAAGATCAGCTCACCCTGGCTCTGTTATCACACCTTTGCAAACCTGGCCTTTGTTCCATCACAAACCACGGTAATTCCTGAGGAAAACCTGCTGTAAATATATCCTTAACCTGTGTTTCAATGGCAGAGGTTCAACAACTGGCTTTGATCCTTTCCTTTTCCAGCAGGGAGGTTGCTGAGTGAACCAGCTCCAGAAGTTCTCCATATGCCACTCCTCATCAGGATCCTTGATGGGTGCAGTAATCAGTTCCAACAGCTCAAAGGCCTTGCAGACAAGGCAGAGCAGCTCCTTGTGCCTCCCCATCTCAGTCAGGGCTGGGGGAGCCTGGGGCAGCCTTGCCTGGCCCTGCCTGGCCAGGAGTCAAAGCTGGGATTGTTTTTCCCTGCTCTCAGACGTGCTGGGAGCCCCGATGGGACAGGAGCAGCTGAGATCAGATTGGGACCCCCAGAGCAGTGACCCCGTGTCCTCCTCACCCGGAGCTCCTGGAAGAGCTCCATGGGCAGGGCACGGGCTTGTGCCTCGGGCTTTGTCAGCTCAGGGCTGGTGCTCTCCAATCTTCTTCTTCTGTGGGCTTAAAATCTGCCCTGGAAGCAAATTGAAATTTTTCTGTGGGTACAGAATTGAGCTCTGGGCCCACCTCTGCCTCAGTGCAGCTGTGGAATATTCCAGAAGTGAAACACACCCTGCCCTGCATTCCCTGAAGTAGGACAGCATTCCAAAAGAACAGGCATTTTAAAAAATTGTATTCCAAAATAAAAAGGTCCATCTGTGATTCTGCACTGCTGGGGGAGGGTTTTGTTCAGTTCCTTGTCTCACCTGGAGATGGCAATGTGGCAGTGTCATTGTCCCACCGTGGGTGTCTCCCAGGAATACACACAAATTACATAAAGCCAATAACACAAAATAAAGCTCGGTTCGAGCTGCCTTTGATAATATGGGGAATAAATACGTTCGAAACATACAGATAATGGAGCTGAAACACAGCTGATTTCACCAAATGAGAAGCTTGGTGAATGGTAAATTAATTTTTTTTTATTGCACCCGAGCACCCAACACATTTTTAATGCCGTGTAACATCCACTGTAGGGAGTGACTGACAGCAAACACGAGCCCTGTGCTGCTCCTGGGCTGCCCAGGCTGAGTTACCTGAGTTACCTGAGTTACCTGAGCTCTCAGCCCCATCACCTTTGTGCTCCTGAGCCTCATCAAGCAATGACATCTCTTGCTTGTCAACTGGGAGAGCTTAAAGAAGTTTCTCATTATAATTTGCTTGCTTGTAGCTGAGAGTATGTTTTTTTCAAAGGGGAAATGAAAAGGTCTTGTGCCTTATTACAGAACTGTGGGAGTGGTGCCAGCTCTGGTGGAACGTTCCAGAATGGTTTGGGTTGGAACTGGGATCCCACCCAGTGCCCCCCCTGCCATGGGACACCTCCCCCGGTCCCAGGGTGCTCCAAGCCCCATTCAGCCTGGCCTTGGGCACTTCCAAGGGCCAGCACAGCCACGGCTTCTGTGGGAATTCCATCCCATTCCTCATTTATGGTTCGTTTTTGTTTCCATCCCATTCCTCATTTATGGTTCGTTCTGCTGTGGGTGACCAGCATCACTTCAGTTCCCAAATGCAGGGGTTAATGTGGGGGAGAGGGACCTGCTCTCCCCAGGACAGCCTAGAGGCACAGCTGGGCAGATATCCCAGGTTTATTTGTGCCCAGTTTATTCATCTGCATTCACTGCAAAAGGAACTCGGGATCTTCTACATCTGTGTCTGAGCAGACTCAAAGGCAGACAATCCCCTCAGGTTCTTTGGATCATTAAGAATCCAAGGGAAGTGGTAGATGAAATAATTTGGGAACCCACTTCTACAGGAAGCTCTGGGGATTTAAGAAATGTGATTGCAAATTTTTTTCCACGGGAGACAATGTGTGTATAGTGAACACAAAGGGTTTGCTGACTAAAATGTTCTGGCTCCGAGCGCTGCTTTAAATTCCCCTTTGGGATTGAGACATCTGAGTTTGGTAAACTGTTTTCTGTGCTGCTCCAGCTTGGATCTCCCTTCCAGTGCCTTATTCCCGTTCTGTTCTGCTACCTGTGCTGACGGGGAGGTAAGTGCAGGGTAAATTGTCACTTTACCGCGTTGCAGAGTGTTGAATAATGCATTTAACACGCTGTCAGGATGTACCTGCACCGTGCCAAACGTGCGCAGCCCTGACCGTGCCTCGCTGCTGCTGTTTACCAGGCACTCCGTGCTTTGTTCTGCACGCGTGTTCAGGGAAAGGACAGAGGGGACGTTCCACAAATAGGCTGAGTGACCCCCCCAAATGAGACAGGATGCTTTTCCCCCCTCGTGTCGCCTCCCTGCTGTGTTGTTTTCTTACCTTGGGAGCTGTTTGGAGGTGAAGGGAAGATCAGCTCTGACGCTCACAGGCTCTGCGTTGTATTTTTAGTTCTGTCACAGCTGTTTATGTCACCCTGATGTGCCACCACATCACACTTGGCTCCCCAGCTCCTCAAACGGCCTCTTCAGTTCCTCAATCCACTCTCTGGGTGTGATTAATTGCACTTTCCGAGGTGTACCTGTGCTGTTTGAGGAGCTGCCTGCTCGTGTGGAACACACACCCCCCTGGCATCCCCTGCCTGCTGTGATTTCAGACACAATTCCAAAGGAGAGGTGTTGAATGCCTGGAAACGCTTTAAAAAGCCTCGATGTCCCATAAAACGTGGCCCCATAAAGTCAGGTTCAGAGGCATCCTTTACCTTTCCTTCCCAAACATAAACTGAGTGTCTGGCTCATCCATGGGGAGGCAAAACCCCAGGCTGTGGCTGTGGGGGCTGCATGGGAAAGGGAGAGCTGATATTCAGTCATCAAGTGCCTCATTTGGACACATTCAGTTAATTTGAAAAGCAAATGAAGGAAGGACCTAAACCATCTGTCTAACGCTGTGCTCGTAGTCCTGACGTTTTCCTGGTTATAATTTCCTGGCAGCTCTGTGGCATCCAGAGGGAGGAAAGAGTGGAGAAGGTGCAGGAGGAATTCAGCTGCTGGGCTCCGTGTGGCTGAAGGTGTGAGCAGAATTCACTGCAGTCCTCCACGGGAGGACAAAAGCTGCATAAACCCTTGTTAATCTTTTTACACTTGGTTAATTGCAGCAATTGTGATCTCCCAGTTGATTTCCAATGGTTTAATCCAGGATGTGGCTTGGACAAGTGCTAAACTCCGTGTCCCCTGCCTGGGGAAGTGCAAAGTGAGTTCCTGGAGCTGTGCTCCAACCCTTGTGCCAGGCTCTGTATTCCTGAGCCCTGACCAGGAAAGCAAGAGCAGGGTAAGAGGGGTGATGGGAGGCACAGCTTTCAGTTTGGATTAAAGGACAGAAATTAAAATCAAGATGGATAAGGAGAGGACAACGAGGGAGGGATTACCATGGGATGCTGGTTCTCACCCCACAAGGAGCACCAGGAATCAAATGGGCTTCAAAATCAAATGGGAATAATGTTTAAGAAAGCCTGAGATTAAACTGTGGGGGCTTTGCAGCAATTTAAGATAGAGATTAATTCCAGACAAGGTTAAGGATTTCCTGGAGGACACATTCCAGTGTTCCTCTTGCCATTCCCAGCTCTGACAAATGCAGCCCCTGGCTCTTTGGAGGCTGGTGACAAATCACTGCACACTTGTCCTTGATTACTTTGTTCTCTGAGCATCCAGCAGCAGAGAGGCAGGGTTAGGTGCCTCCAGCTGGGTTTGCATTTGCACGGGGAGAGGTGCTTGTGTTGTTCCTGTTGCCTGCTGGAGCTGATGGCTCACTCTGCCACCGTGGCATGGAGAGTCTTTTCACGTAGAAGTCTGAAAACCTTTTAAATCCTTGCACTGCTGCTTTGGTACAAGAGGGCTTTTGAAATGCAGGTCATTATTGTCTGTGTTGAGCTCTGGGTATTGAATAGGGATGTATTTCCTCTTCAGAAAATTCTATTTATACTGTAATGATGCTTCAGGCCAATTTCTGTATCATTTCTGTGCATTTATCTTTGTTGATGATGGTTTATTTGGAGAAGCCTGTCTTTATATTGTCAGTGACTTAATGATGAGGATCAGAGCTTGAGGATTTGCAGAGGAAAGGAAGTGCTTGACAGGCACTGCTGAAATTGTTTAGCCAATCTTTCATTTTAACAATAGGGAAATAAAATAACCCAAGTGCAGAAATAGATATTTCTGAAGCAGAACATAATGCTCATCAGCATAGATAAACAGAGAGAGGATTGATGAGTTTTAAAACTGTGTCAAAGGCTCCACAGTAAAAACGAGTGGAGTGGACTCCTCCTGCACCTCTCCTCTTCCAGGGTGCATGAAAAGGGTTTATTGGAAAAGGAGTCTTGCCTGGAAATGGGGCTCTGAGGTGGCTTTTCCCTGCCTGTTCCCTGCTCTGCCAGCTCCCTGCCCTTTGGTTCGGGCTCTTCTGAATGAAGATAATTTGCTGGCTGTGATGAATTTCACTTCAAACCCTGAGAGGTGTCAGGAGACAGGAGTGTCCCCCCTGCCAGATCAGAGCTCCCAGTGCTGGGGTGAGGGAGGTGGCTCTGGACAGAGCCTGGTTCCCTGGGCTGAGCCACAGCTCCAGGGGCAGCTCCTGGTGGGGGTCCCAGAGGGGAGCAGCCCCTCTCTGCTGCTCAGGTCTTCCTCTCTGAGTGTGACAAATGTTTTGTTGTTTGCAGGAATTTACCTCACTGCAGGGGCTGATGCTGTGATCAGACCTCCAGAGCTCCTCTAGGAGCTCCAGCAAAGACAGAAATTGGTGTTCAATACTGACCCATTAATGTGTATGAACAAACCAGAGTGAGAGCAGGCTGGGAATGACACAATTCCTTTTTCCCCACTCACACCTGGCTGTATTTGCTGGTGAGGGGAGGGTCCCTGCACAGCTTTGCATGACAGAAAAGGTGTTTATTACTGACCCACTCACGTGTATGAACAAACCAGAGTGAGAGCAGGCTGGGAATGACACAATTCCTTTTTCCCCACTCACACCTGGCTGTATTTGCTGGTGAGGGGAGGGTCCCTGCCCTGCACTGCAGCCGCTGCCTGCACCACTCAGTTTTGCCTCTTCCCTGTCAGCAAACCCCAGCCTGGTGCTCCCCAGCATGAGGAAGGTGTTGATTTTTAGGGATTTACTGGGCCCACGCAGTCACTGATGGGAGCTGAGCTGCTGCAGCATCAGCCAGGGCTTGCCACAGGTTAAATAACTGTGGAGTTCAATCCCTTGAGTCACCACGGAGCTCCTGCCCTAAACTGGGCTGTCCCTGGTGACAAAAAAGCCTTCCTGGGGCTGCTCTGCCAGATTAAAATGGCAAAGTCCTGACTTGGCCAGCCCTGACCTTGCTGCTGCCCAGGATTTCTGCAAACCTGGACATTTGTCAGGCTGTGCCTCACAGCAGCTCTCCTGGAGTGAGGGATTCAGTTGTGGGACTGCAGGACCATTCCTGCTGGGGTCTGCAGTGTTTCCCCTTCCTCCTCCCTCTGCGCTTAATTAAACACAAAAAAAATTATGGTTTGGAAAATGCTTGTTAGGGACCTGAGAAACTTTGGGGGGAACTTTTCCTCATTTAACTGAGAGTCCCTGACAAATGTGCTCCAATATCCTCTGAAATCCACGGGAATGAAGAAGTTTCTGATGTGTTGAGAGCTGATATCACCACCAATAATGTTTGCACACTGCATCTTGTAGGAGGCAACAAAACAAATCTGGTGTTTGTGAACCTTGGTGGGAAAAGCTGGGCAATGAGGACGCCTTGAAAATGAGATTACAGATGGCATTAGCAGTGACCTGCTCAAGCACCAGCCTCTTTGGCTGCAAACACTTCAAGAATATTTGTCATTAATATATACTTTTGCTAATGGGAAAGAGCTGTAGCTGAGTACTTCCCACGACAGCAATTTCACCCTGGAAAACACAAACCTAATGAAAACCTCCCCGTGGTGATTTGCCAGTTTAAATTAGATGTTTTGATAAGGCCAGAAAACGTAATTGAGACTTCTGTAATCTAAATTAACAGGGAAGATACCAGGTTGATTTGATGTGTCTGAAGTACTTCAGGGCTGTTTATTTTGCTTGTTTCACAGAGGGTTTGTTTGCTTTTTCACTTGCTAATAGAGGATGTTTTGAAGTCTGGGTGGTTTGGGTTTCCAGGGGAAAGGAAACTTCTGTTTCTAAAACAAACAAACAAAACCTCATCCTTCTCTGTGAGAAGGGGAAGTTTGCTCATTCTCGGCCTCTGTGCTCCACCCGTGGAACAGAAGGAGAAATAAATGCTGGTGCTGTTCACGTCCTTGTCAACCAGCAAAGCCTCTGTTTTTAAAGGCAGAGCAAGGAAAAACCTTGGCTGAATTTACCCAGCTTTAAAAACTGCTGGAGATGTTGTTTTATGGTGTGGTAAACAGAAAGGTGAGTCCATAATAGGATTAGTTAAAATTAAAGTTTTGAGGACTTCGCTGTCTCCCAGTATAAAATAGCAGTGAGTGACAAAGTGCAGACACTTCCAAGTCTCCAGGAGGTGTAGGAGAAATCAGCCTGGTTTGTGCTGAAATGTGCTCACAATCAGCAGCAGGACCTTCTGCAGCAAGAAAATTGGCATTTCCATGTCTGACTTGAAGGGAGGCACTGAAGGGCAGCTGTGCTCCTGCAGATCTCCAGGAGGAAACTCCTGACCTTCCACTGCTGAGCTGAAGTTTGTCTGGCAAGTTAAATATGAAATATTGCCCCCTTGAATCCTTGCTGCCTGCATTCCAGCTGATATCCCAGTGCACCAGCCTGGCACAGAGGCTTTGCCTGGCACAGGGAATTTTACCTGGCAGAATAAGTCAGGTCAGCTGTCATGGGTGGTGTTTTTCCTAACCCAGGTATTTATACACATGTGGCAGAAATGCAGCCCTGGATTCTGGAAATGCCAGCACCAAAAAGAATTATAATATATTTATTACATTTCCAAGAACTTCTGGTGACTTGTGGAGTCCTGAGCAATGAATCCTGTGAAGGAATTGGCACCTGGCTGCCCCAAATCCCCAGGCACAGAATTCCATCACTTCCTAGAGCAATCCATCCTCACGTGGTGCACATACTGATGCTCTTCAGCAAGAAAGGCAGCTTGCAAAGAGCTTTTCTTGGTGTTTAAAAACAAAAATAACAGCTCTGCTGGGCTGCTGAAGGTCAGTGTACAGCAGCATGACATCGGGTATGACACCACTGCTAATCTAATCAGAGGGAAACAGATGTGGGAAGCTCCCACGATTTCCTGCTTATTAGGATTAGATTTGTCCCGTGATTATGAGTCTCTTTTGCCTTCTGGAGATATGGATGCTCAGACAATGCTCTTAAAGATGCATCAGAGAATTATTAAGAGATGATTTGTCAGAGCATCTTCCCTATCTGCTGTTGGCACTAATTTATTAATGAGATAAATGTTATCCCCTTCAGAAGTAATTAGGACAAGTGCTTTATGTGTGTGTTCATCCCAGACAAGTATGAAAATGCTACAGATCTCATAATCTTTGCCATTTTTGCTGAAGACAATTAACTGGGTTAAACAAACTCTCCCTGTGAGAGACCAGGGAGGCCAGGCCTTCAAACAGGGCCCGCTTCTGTTTAGTAGTTATTATTTCCTATTTAACATCAGTCGTGTGTTTCTATTTCCAATGTCTTCTTTTTCCCACTTGATTGGATTTCTGTTTGAATATTTTCCAGGGCTGAACTCCTCCTTAAGCCTCTCCACTTAGGAGAGCTGATATTTCTCCTGGTACAAGACTGCAGAGCTCAGTTTAATTAGTACTCGTGGGGTGGTTACAAATCGTAAACCTCATTGCATCTTGAGTGGGGGAACAGACTTACAATCTGATTTTTCCTGTGAATTTATGCTGTGCAGTCAGCATTCCCTCCCTGGGGTGTCCCAGGCAGGGCATTTATCCTTCCTTGGTGTCTTACAGCGTCTCCATTACCATCAGCCTGCAAACGAGGAGCGCCAAAGGTTCATTAACTTTAAAACCTTAACACCCGAGCTCAGACGTGGTGGGGGGTGTGAAATCTGCCCCAAGGAGGGGACAGGTGAGCGTGGGGATGCATCAGGGGCTGTTTCAGCATCCCAGGGCTCCCATCTGGCCAGAGGAGCTCTCCAGGAGCAGATGTTTCACCGCCTCCTCTCCGCGCGGCGCAGCTGCCGCTCCGCCAGGGAAATCCAAGGTTGGAGGCAACGGTGTCTGAACAGAAACTCCAAACATCCCGGTGGGAATGGGCAGGGCTGCTTGAACACAGCAGGAGCAGCTCTGGGGGGTTGAAATGCACCTGCTGCTGTGACACATCCCAGACCCGTGCTCCTCTGGTCCAACGTGTGCGTGTCCCGTGTCCCGTGTCCC
>WEIU01023463.1:60825-123771 GCA_013389925.1 Aegithalos caudatus
TGTCCCGTGTCCCTGTCCCGTGTCCCGTGTCCTGTGTGGAGTGGAGTGTTTACATATTTTCTTTACTGATTCTCATGGAACAAATCCATTTTTATTGCAGGTGCATTTGTTTTTCAGCCCAGGAATAGGTTGTTATGCTAACCAGTTTTCATACCAAGATTGTTTTTGCATGGGAACTTGCAAATTACTTACAAGAGGTGCCAGGCTAACTTTGGCAATTCAGCAGAGCAGGCCTGATTTTATGAGGCTTTTTTTTAATAATTCCTTTTCCTGTCACAACATGGAGCTAGGAGGGAAGAGGGATTTTAAGTTACTTCTGGAAGCCAAATCCCCGTTTTCTTTGCTCTTTCCTCGTGATGCTGCTCCAGTATCCATCAAACTTTCCCCTGTGGGAGGCTGGAACCAAAAGATGGAGCTGCTTAAGGCTGACACCCAAAATGATGGAGCTGTCCAAGGGTGCCAGGGCTGGAACCGAAAGAAAGGAGCTGCTCCAGGTCCCCTGGGTGATGTGCAGTCACAGACAGTGACAGCCAGCACCTCTGCTGCTGCTGCAGAGCCTGCCCTGCCCTGGCTGCACCAAGCTGCACCGAGCTGCACGGAGCTGCATGGAGCTGCATGGGGCTGCACCAAGCTGCACGGAGCTGCACGGAGCTGCACTGAGCTGCACCGAGCTACACGGAGCTGCACCGAGCTGCACCNCTGCACGGAGCTGCACGGGGCTGCACCGAGCTGCACGGAGCTGCACGGGGCTGCACCGAGCTGCACCGAGCTGCACCGAGCTGCACGGAGCTGCACGGGGCTGCACGGAGCTGCACGGGGCTGCACCGAGCTGCACCGAGCTGCACCGAGCTGCACGGAGCTGCACCGAGCTGCACCGAGCTGCACGGAGCTGCAGGGCACTGAGATGCAGCACAAAGCACTTCAGCAGCCTCTGGCTCCTTCCATCAGACAAGGACTGATAAGGACTGAGTTCATCCTGGTAAGGACTGGGCACAGATGGCAAATCCTGCACTCCCTTCCCATTCCTGGTTCTTACAGGGAAGGGCTGCAGGGTCAGAGCCATGTGCTCTGCTAAGATTGAATCCTCAGCAGGAACGGCATCTGCTGCACTCCATTGCTTTTACTCTTGTTTAACAGACCATAAACAATTTGTTTATATAGACAGCTTTTCATCCTCCACAGTGAATCATCGGTGAGTTCTCCTGGGATCAGGCCCCACTCCGGTTGTTGATTTTCGTTTATATTCCAGGCTTGGATGATTTAGATCATCAGCCTTTCCATCTGAATTCTGAGGCAGCTGCTTTATGGCCTCCTCCTTGCACAGAGGACCTTACTAAAATTCTACATGATGGGCCTGGCAGATTAAGATTTGCTTTGAAATCCTTTGATGTGAAGTAGAAGAGAGGTGTGGTGACCTATTTGCCACAGGGAGGAGAACCCCGGTCCCTCAGTGCTCCAAACACGGATCCTTTAGTGGGGATTAGGATGAGCTCTCGCTCTGTGTGTGCTGAAAGGAAGGGAATGGGGCACAGGGCCTGTGTCCCACACACAGAGCTCAGAGCTGGGGGAAAGGATCCCCCCAGGGCTGAGGTGATGCCCTGGAGGTGACCAGGGGACCTCGTGTGGGAGCACAGCCAAGGGGTTTCAGCTAAAATCTGGGATTTGGTGAGGGAGCCCGAGCAGCTGGGATGAGGCACAGCCCAAACCTCCTGAGAAGGGCAGCCTGGGCTTCAGGAGTGCCTGGAGCCAGAGAGAGCTGGAGAAAAGCCCTCTTTGAATTCCAGTTTCTTTTTTAGTCCATCTGCACATTGTCCTACAGGGCGAGTGTGGCACAGGATCCTCAGAGTTTCTCTTCAGTTTTAATTCTTAGATATTTTCAATTAACCTTTTAGTTTCACATCTTGAGTTGGATCCACCTCTGCTGGAACCCCGGAAGCTGAGAATTTTAGGCTTAATAAATAAACAAACATCTGAGTCCAAACAAGAACTGAGTCTCTGGAGCATTTACCCCTGGCTCTAACAAAAGAAAAGAAAATAAAAAGCCCACACACACCTCCAGTGGCTGAAAGGCTCCAAAGTGACCACCACCCTTGACATTTCCATCAGTTTTTTAGGGAGGAACCTCTCCTCCTGGAGCCCAAATAATGTGTGAGTCTCCCCTGGAGTGTCCCTGAGCTCTCGGGGTGGCTCCCCTTGCTGAGCTGCAGAAATAACTCAGATTAACAGCCCCTGGACTGGGTTTTAACCTCAGGGGGGAGGAGATGCTGCAGCTGCTTTGTTGGGAAAAATCCTGGAAAAAAAATAGTGAGATTACTCCTTGAAACTGCACCAAATATCCTTAATTCAAATTAAGTCTTGGAGGGGACTGCTTTTTCCTGTCAAGGTGTTCATTTAAAAAAGTACTTTGGAGCAAATAATTCATTATCCTCTCACCTTGCATTTGATGATTGCTTATAATGGGAGTCCACTTGGAGAAGCAGTTGGCTTTTTCCTTCATTATATATACATAGACCCAAAGAATTTTTTATACTCCAGTAAACATAATTTGTAGTTCATGACGTGTTATGAGTTTCTCGTTGTATGAATGTCCTAAAATGAATTTATAAATAATTTTTATGGTTCAGTGAGAAAAGCCATTAAGGTGTTTTAAATGTTTGGAAGTGCAGGAGTTGAAAGAGTGGGTTGATATATGGGGTGCAACGGGAGGTGGGAGCTCTGCAGGAATGCTCTAGAGGAAATCTAGAGGGCTTCAAGTAAAAATTATTAAAATTACCACTGGTAGAAGGAGTGCAGAAGAGAATTTAAAGGTGAAAGGACATGAAAAACATTCAAGTAATAAAATCACAGTGTTCACTCACTTACTGTGATCTATTCAGATCAAGGTAAATGTTAGATTCATTTGAAATGCTTAAATAAATCCGTGATAGTCTGCAGATAATTTGTCTGCTAAGGCATTGTCCCTCCCCCACACCCTGGAACTGTTTAATCTAAAAAATGTCACTTGTGACCCTGTGAAAATATGGTGGTGGGGCTCCAGGCCTGTCCTGAATTTCTTATTTATTCTGGACAACAGAAAGCATGAGAAAACAACTGCATTGTGTGACTGCTGGAGGGGAATTGCTCTCTGTGAAATTCCCTTTTCTCCTCTAGCACGAAAAGCCCGGAGCTAAATCCAGGGGAAGGAGTGGAAGGTGAGAGTGGCACCATCTCTGCTGAGCTACAGAGAATTCCTGCACTGAATTGCTCAATCCCTTCATTTGGAGGAAGAGCAACTGCTCTCAGCTCTAATTGGCTCCCACATCCCAGGGTAAGGTCTCCCAACTATTTTCTGTGTTATTTTTAATTAACTTGGAATGAGCATTTGTGCATAGAAACCTCAGTGCAAAGGTGCCCCAGCATTTTGGTCCCTCCCTCCAGCTGCCACCTCTGCAGGCAGGGCTTTGTTCCATCCTGCCTGCTCTTCCCCAAGTCCCTGGGACAGTGCTGGGATCAGCCAGGGGGCAGGTGAGGGCCCAGAGCAAGGGGACAAACACCAGAGCATCCCTGAATGCCACTGAATTCCATGGGAATGTGGAGTTACAGGGGCATGGAGTGCCAGGGCACACGGAATGGATCCCACTGCCAGAGGGCGGGGATGGGTGGGATTTTGGGAAGGAATTCCTGGCTGGGAGGGTGGGCAGGGCTGGGCTGGAATTCCCATCCCAGCTGTGGCTGCCCCTGCATCCCTGGCAGTGCCCAGGGCCAGGCTGGATCCCCTGGGACAGGAGGAGGTGTCCCTGCCATGGAAGGGTGGCACTGATGGGATTTAAATCCCTCCCAGCCTAAACCATTGCAGGATTTTATCATTTCCAAGTTCTATTTATTTAATTGTCAGAAGCAAATGACTCAATCTCTTCACGTTATTGTAGCCACCAGCTAAATTACTCCATACAGCATAAAAACCTGGTTATTGCTTATTTCAGACATTGGTTGTGAAGGTAATCTGTGACTCAGAGAATAAGCTGGGCATTCCAGCCTACTGCTGATAAACTGGGAGAGGAATTCATCCTCCTCAGGATGGAAATGTCTTCATTGACAGGGAATTCTGTGTAAGTGCACGTGTCATTAATTTCAACAAATAACCAGAAAATGAACCCCCCACAAACCCAGCAGCACTAACAAAATGCTATTTTTTACAGAACACTTCCCTGCTGGGGAATGGCTCCACAGTTGGGTCCATTTGGACAGAGGATCCAGAGGTGGCTCCTGGTTCTGGTCCATGCCCTGACCTCTCTCATTTCTCTGGGTTTGGGGTTCCTCAGGTGTGCTCAGACTTTTGGAAGCACAGGTTGGCTCAGGGGCTCTCATGGAAGCTCTCAGTGAGTGTCTGGGTTGACTTTCCCTTTCAGGAGACATTTCCCTAAATAATGCATCTTCCACGCCGGGATTGCCATGACAACAGCTCATTTGGAATTAAAAAACAATTAGATATCAAACCCCAGGTAATCCATCTCCATGAAAAGCTGTGCCAAAGGCAGGTAGAAACTTCAACATCTTCATTTTGGGAGGTTAAAAACCCTGCTGCTGCCTGCCATGATTTGATGGAGAATTGCACTAAAAAGCTCCCAGAGGTCTTATTTGGATAAAAATGCTCAATTCCCCCTTGAATGGGTGTCCTGTAAGAAAGTGTTTTTGTTTTAGATAAAACAAAAAAGACAATGAGCACCTGTCTTGTCCCATCCAAATTCCTATGCAAGAAGCTTTAGCAGGAAATTTTCACTTTGCCATCTAAACCCTATTATTGTGCAGCTCCTTAAATATTTAATTTTCATAATGAACACATTCCAGTGTTATCATGGATGAAGTTGGTTTTGCAAATCCCTTGTAGGGCTTGAAAAACTACCACCCCAATTTCAGGGATGTTTGCCTGTGAGCAAGGCTTGAAAACGAGGAGTTTTCTCTATTGCTGGAATTCCACAGTAAATGTCAGTATGAATAGAATTAGAATTTTTATATATCACCACCCCTCTCTTCTGCTGCAAGTAGGCAGCAAAATGCATGTGCTGGCTGATGGCAAAATGTCATTGCTCTGTCATGAGCACTTGTGGGTATAATCCAGGTGTGGGGGTGATATTTTCTCTGCTAGAGGTCACTTAGGAAAAGGGCATGGAGAGAGGAGGGAAGGGAAAAGGTGTTCTGTGAGCTGGGGGTGATGGCAGAAATTCTGCCTGCACTCGGAAGCTGCTCTTTGGGAGGTGTTGGTGGAATTGAACAGCAAGTTTCTGCTTAATAATTAAATGAATTGGAATAGAAATGCTTTTTACAGGGGTGGAGTGGCCCTGGGGGAGCAGGAGCTGCTGCCTCAGTCGGAGATGCCTTCACACCTGGCAGGGAAAGTTTGTTTTTAAAGCTTTCAATAAATCTCTGCTTTATCCTCCAGCTCTGTCCAGTCTCTGTTCCAGCTCAGCCTTCCCAAGGCAGCCCCTGGAGGTGTCCCAGGAGGGGCTGGAGGTGTCCCAGGAAGGGCTGGAGGTGTCCCAGGAGGGGCTGGAGGTGTCCCAGGAAGGGCTGGAGGTGTCCCAGGAAGGGCTGGAGGTGTCCCAGGAGGGGCTGGAGGTGCCCCAGGAAGGGCTGGAGGTGCCCCAGGAAGGGCTGGAGGTGTCCCAGGAAGGGCTGGAGGTGTCCCAGGAAGGGCTGGAGGTGTCCCAGGAGGGGCTGGAGGTGTCCCAGGAGGGGCTGGAGGTGGCACTGAGGGCCCTGGGCTGGGGACAAGGAGGGGATTGGGCACAGCTGGGACCCTGGGATCCCTGGGGGCTTTTGTGACCTCAGGGGTTCCATGGTCAGAAGGCAGCAGGAGGGGTCTGCAGGGCCTGCAGGGATGCAGGGTTGCAGGATCTGCAGGTTTGCAGGATTTGCAGGTTTTGCAGGGTTGCAGGATCTGCAGGGTTGCAGGATTTGCAGGATTTGCAGGGTTGCAGGGTTGCAGGGTTTTCCCCCTCCACCCAGGATCTGGTGCTTGCCAAAGGTGGTGTCCATCTGAACCATTCCTGCTCTTTCTCCAGGAGGCTGGAATCTCAGTCAGGGATTTAATGTGCAGTTGAAACTGCAGGTAAATTTTTTTTGCATAAAAATGTGAGCTGAATAAATGAATCCGGGCTATTTTTTGTTGTGAACTGTTCAATTTTGGGTGATTGCATCAGAATGCAGCAAAGTTTTACTAAGTGAAGAAAGTTTAAATTGAATTTGCCATGAACACTTGAAGGATGTCAGCAGCAGGCTGAGGGTCCCTTGGTCTTAATTGGGATAGTCTGATAAGGAAAATTTTATTCCACGTGTTGATTTAAAAGCAAATTATGGCAGGAGGAATCTGAAAGACTGCAACACCCTTTTTTACCCTCAACTCAGCCTTTTCTTTTCCAAAGTGCAGATAAAAATCAATAAATAATTATATGCCATCACATTGTTAACTAATACAATTTCTTTCTTTTTAAGGCAGTTCCTGCACAAATGGTATTTAGGACCATATTCTCTATTCCTAAGGAATATTTTAAGAATAATGGCATAACCAGGTTAAGGAAACTCTGGCGTGCAAGAGGGATTTGAGTCAGTGTCAATAGTCACATCTGTTCATTGGATATTCCATTGTAAATTTTCAGAAAAAAAAAAAAAATTACTATGAAATGTTGATGTTCCTAGGTGTTAATAAATTAATTAAGCTGTTAAGTTTCACAAGACTAACGTGTTTGGAATGCCACAAAGGAAAATGTTCTGATTTCATTTTAAAAAATAAAATAAACAATGAACCACGGAATGATTGAAAGCAGGCTCAGAATTCAGCTTTAGTTTGGATTAGCTGGGAATATATGAGCTGCTACCATTAATTAATGGCTACAGAAATAATCTAATTGGAGAATCATTTGCTTGAAATAGTGAAGCAACAAAACACGTGGCAGAGCAGATACAGAAATTGTACAGGTTACTTCAAAGCAGGAGAAACCCAAAGCTGTCAGGAATATTTCAATTGCCTCCTGTACAAAGGATGAGCAATTAAATAAGCAATTAGTTATGGATTATTCACTCATCTTGACTGCTGGATATTCGAGCAGCACATTAACCTTGAAATGACTGGGTTTATAGCCCTTATTGCTCCCCAAGAAATGAACTCTGCATTAAAATCCTCGCCCTGCCTGGGCTGGATCCTGCACGGAAATTCTGCTGGTGATCATTGATCCCAGCAAGGACACGGAGCCCCACGGTGGGACAGGCTGGGGGCACAGGTGGGAGATGATCCCCCCTGCCTAAAAAGCTTTCAGATAACTGGGGGGTGCGGGAGGGGAAAGAGGAGATGGGGAACTTCCCTTTAAATGGGAAAAGCTTTGTAAATACTCACAGAACCGTGGGTTTGGGTGGGAAAGGGAATTTAAATCCCACCCAGCCCCACCCCTGCCATGGCAGGGCCAGCTCCCCCTGTCCCAGGCTGCTCCAAGCCCTGGCCAGCCTGGCCTTGGACACCTCCAGGTAAATTGTTTGGTTGGGTTTATTTAAGCAGTCTCTGAAGTTCCTTGTCCAGGTCTGGCTGTGTCCAGCGCCCAAACTGCAGAGTCCCCTCCCTGTTGAGGCTCCTGCTTGGTGCTGCATTTCCTTCCCGCTTGGATCCCTGGTTACAGCTCTGCCCCCAAGCCTGGCTCACTGGGAAATATCTGAAGGTATTTTATAAAATGAGAGGAAAGCCAGGAGAAGTTCCCTGGCTGTTACAAGTTGTGACAGGGCTGCTTCTCCCAGGGACTGATGGGTTTCCTCCCCCAGAGGGAGCACAGGCACCTCCAGTGCAGGCAATGCTCTTTATGGCCAGGAACATTTTGGTGTTTAGGACACGTTAGGATTTCTGCTACGTTTTTAAACATTTTTTCTTCAAGGCAGCATAAAGAAAAAGCAGATGTGTGACTGAATTTAGCAGTTTCTGTGCTTCAGTAAAGTGAAGCAAGGCCAGGCAATTACTCCCCCCGCACCTACAACAGATCACATTAAAAATGAAGAGTGAAGTTTTCATGGCTTAAAGGGAGAAAACTCTGATTTGAATTCAAATAAATCAGAAACATTAATGTGTTTGAGAAATGAGTTTAATGATGTATTTAAAAACTATTAAATTAATGTTTCTCATTAGTGGCACGGCTTAATCATTCTTTGCAAGCAGAGGGAAGAAAGTAAAGCAATATCGTAAAAGATCAAATAGTGATTCAAAATTAATTAATCCAGCATTGTATAAATCAGGTAGCTTCAATAAAAATACCGGTTCAGTGTTCAGTTCTTACAGGCAAAATTAAAAATAAAAAATGCCTTAATTAGTGCCTTTTCATTCAATCCACCTGACCTATTTATTTTTAATGGAGCTACAGGGTGCTAAGCACACTGTGAAAGTGCTAATTGCAGTAGTAAACTTTCTAACATTTCCCCCCGGACTCAATACCTTGTTTTGTGGGGGAATATCTCCGAATAACGGAGAAAATTGATGTCCTGCTGTGCTGGGAGCTGCTGCCTTTCCCCTGCAGCTCCCGACCTGTTTCATGTTGTGCAAACACCTCGTGGCTCTGGCAGTCTCAATTTGCTTTGGCTGTGTCGAGATTCATCTTGTAATTTGTGCTTTGTGAGCTCCTTAGAACCGTGTGAGTGGCAGCAGTGAGAGAGCTTGTGTTATTAACCTTCAAAATGTGTCAAGTTCAAACTGCTTGACCAGGCTTTTAATGAATTATTACTTTTACATTAAATTTGTGCCAATCCACCTCTTTGCACTGCAGTTTTCCTGTGATCCTACAAGCAGATGTGTTGTCTCGAATCAGATTTATTCCTGCTGGTCACTGTCCCAAAATACCTTTTAATCTAACAAAGTATTCTCACCACACAAAATACTCTGAGCACAGGAACCCAGCTGTCCCTGTCACATACCAAGGTGAGTACTTGAACACTCATTTTGTAGCCCAAGTGTCCAAAGCACGACCTGAGCTTCCATATTTCCTATTTTTTGTAGCAGGAATGGGAATATCTAGAAAATCTAAATCCCTGGAGAGTCAGGATGGTGCTGCTGAGGCTGCTGAGCACAGTGATGAGACACTGATGGCATTCTCCATCTCTGGAAAAGAAATCTGTCCCACCCAGCAGACAAAAACTGGAATTTTCACAGGAGGGTGGGTAAGCCCAGCACTTCCTCTTTGTCCCAGGTCTTTGTGGCATTCCTGGAACTGTCCATGGATGTGTAACAGGGACCTCTGGGAAATCCCAAATGAAGATGAGCTGCTTCAGCCTGGCCTCAGATCACTCTGCTCAATTCTCTTGCCGTGCCAAATGAATTTGCAATAAAGAACTTCATTGTTTATTGATTTTAGAGATGGATGTGGACATAAATACTGCTCTAATTGTTTCACATTTCCAGAATTGCATCCCAGCTTCCAAAGCAACCCCAGAGCTCTGGAAGCCTCGTGCCCAAACGTTGAAGCTGGCACAGCCCCAGGCTGGGCAGAGGGGCCCTGCCTGGGTCTGGGGGCTCTCAGAGCCACTGATATTTCCTAAATGTGGGATTGAGAGACTGGGATGAGACAGAGACAGCTCCAGTGCTGTGGGATCCACAGACTGCTCTGGGCAGGCAGATGGGAGTGCAGGGAGTTAATCCCAATATTCACCCCTGGAACACAGACCAACAGGGGGGCTTCTCACCATGGAATATGGAAAAACCAGAGGCTCTCCAGATATTCAGTACCATAATTGCAGGCTATGCAAAATATCAATCATTGTCTAATTTTAATTGATTGTACACCCTCTGAAGTGACAGGGCTCACACTGGAGGCAGTGAGGTAAAGTCATATTTTAGTGTTCAAAGCACAGTAAATCACTGCAGATTTTGGGATTTAGCCTTCTCAGCATTGAAATTTAACACAAAGCAGAGGCTGGAGGGGAATTCACTGGGATTTTATCTGTGGGAGGGAGTGCAGGCACAGCAGGGCAGGCAGGACAGAGCAGCAGGAGCAGCTGCAGAGCCCAGCTTGGCAGTGACCCCCTGGAATCACTCAGTGCCCACCACTTTTACACAAGAGCTGCTGTCAATGTCTCTGCTTTGATGTGATGGAAGTGAAGCCCTGGCAGGGAACCAGCTGCTGGTGCCTCTGGAAACACTGGAGCCGAACAGAGCAAACAGAACAGGGATGTGCAAGTCCCAGGGAGGGCAGGATCAGCTGGGGTGACTCCGTGCTGAGGGCTGGAGGCAGGACCAGCCTCGTCCTTGCCCTTCTTTACTCGGCACAGGCCAACAAGTGTCTGTCCCTGCACATCCCAACCTGCAGAAGGAGAAAAGACAGCGACATCTGAGGGGAGATTTCTCACCCAAGAGTCAAAGCCCTTTCTCACAGACCATTCCCTGACACTAAATCCCTCCCCCTGGTCTGTGTCTAGGAGAATTTCCTTCACCTTTGTTGCTGGAGCCCTGATTGCTACTGGCCAATGTTGTGTGAGGAGCCTGGGCACCATGGAAAGGTGATGCTGGATGGATCTGGAGGCTGGGGAGCTGGAAGCACCTGCTGAGGTTCCCAGGAATCCTCAGCCTGATGGTTTAAGAGTCTCAGCCCCTGCTCTGCCCTGCACAGTTTCCATTCCTCGTTGTGCTCCTCTGCTTTCCTCCTGCTCACATCCACCCAGCCCAGCTGCTCCCTGGGCACACAGGAGAGCAGAGCCCTGGGGAGGTGAAACTGAGAGGTTCTGGATTTGTGTTTGTGCAGGGAGCTGCCTCAAGTGCAGCTCATGTCAGAGACAATCGAGCTCCTGGAGTGGCTCTTGGGTTAATTCAGCCAGGCTGGGGCTGCTGCTGGTTCTGCTGTTGTGTTCTGGGCTCACCTGGAGTCAAACATGCTGCAGCAATATTCGTTAAGTGCCTGCCTTAATTTCACCTCCCATTTAAATTTTATGAGGCAGTTATGGGTTAGTTAAAGGGCCCTTTGAAATGACTGAAAAGATCAGGTGAATTTTAAAATAGTGGATGTTTAAAACCTCATTGCTATTTTAATTGAAGTGAATTTTAATATCTGAAAGACATCTTTTTTAATACATTAAAGATGTTTAGTGCTATTAATTGATATGGAACGGAGTAGCAGTGAATTTATTATGTGGTTTAAAATACCAACTGGTGTTAAAGCTATTTCTGCTTTGCATTTCTATTAAATGCCAACTATAACTTGTTATAGAGGCTGCTGGAGACCTGACTATTGATTAAATTACCTTCCAATGAGGGCTCACTGTCAGGCACTGAACATTCCTTATAAAATGTGTAGGAAATCTCTGGTTTGGGAGCATCAGGGAAGGCTGAGATTCTGCTTTCTCAAGTGACAGTTCAAGAGCTGGTTTGGCTGAGAGATGGAATAATAAGGTTACTGATGAAGATTTAAAAAATGCTGTGACAAGAAATGGTTTTTGTTAGCCTAGTGCTGGTTTTTGACAAGTTTTTCATTTATCCTGCCCACCATGAGCCTCCCAGCAGTCGTGTGTCCCTGGCCAAAAAGGCTGGAACAGGAGGTAGGGGCTGAGTGGAAGAGATCAGGGTAAGATGAGGATCTCAGCTGTGGCCCCTGCTGTAAAATTAAGGGAATTTGCCTTCTGTTCTCTCTGCTTTTACCTTCTTGCTCATTTAAATACAAGCTTTTCAAGGAAAGTTATATAAAAATCTTGACAGCTCCTTATGGCAGCTCCATGTGATGAGAGGATCAATCATCCTTCAGCTTTTTCCCATTTCCTATGCTGGCTTCTGAGCCAGAGTTTGCTTTTTCCCTCAAGCAAATTGTTTCCCCCTCAGGCCTCTGCTGTGAAAATTCACTTTGGGTGGCCTGAACGTGTTGGCAGTGACAAAAACCTGGTCAGAGTGTGCAGGAATGGGGGAATGCTCTCAGACAGGCTCTGGTGGGTTGTTTCTGCTGGGATTCAGGTGCAGAGGCAGGGATGAGGATGTCTCTGCTCCTCTGGATCCAGAGGCAGATGAAAAAGCAGATTGTTCCCAAAACACTCAAGGGTGTTTGAAAGGAAATTTTATTGACCCTTTTTTCTCCACCCCCTAGGCTGGGGACAGACATAAAGTGATTTCTTAGAACTGCTTAGGAAATCTGTGAGAGCTCCAGGCAGCCACTTTTTACTTTCTTTCTTTTTTTTTTTTTTTTTTTTCTTTTTTTTCCACGAAAACACAGTAAAATTTTCACCTCTCCATCTCTGAGATCTGGTTTAATGTCCTTTTATTCAGCTTTCTCCTGGCTTAGGAGGTGATGACATCCCTGGGGTGAGGATCAGTGTGGTGCCCCAGCCACCCTCAGCAGATTCCAGCTTCCCTTGGACAACGCTGGGATTTGGGACCTCCCACAAACAAAATCTGTGGGAATGAGCCCAGGGTGGGCATTGCTCAGCCAGCCCTCCAGGCCTGGGATGCTTTGTTCTGGATGGAAGCTGGAGCTCTGCTGGGGCTGTGTCACCTCTGGGCACTTTGGGAGGGTTCCCAGCCCTGGGGCTGTGTCACATCTGGGCAGTTTTGGGAGGGTTCCCAGCCCTGGGGCTGTGTCACCTCTGGGCACTTTGGGAGGGTTCCCAGCCCTGGGGCTGTGTCACCTCTGGGCACTTTGGGAGGGTTCCCAGCCCTGGGGCTGTGTCACCTCTGGGCACTTTGGGAGGGTTCCCAGCCCTGGGGCTGTGTCACCTCTGGGGCAGTTTGGGAGGGTTCCCAGCCCTGGGGCTGTGTCACCTCTGGGCAGTTTGGGAGGGTTCCCAGTCCTGCACCAGAAATGTTCCCTCCCTTTGCCTTTTCTCAACACCTCCTGCCCCTCCTGGGCCACGTCCTAATTCCCATTTCAAGGTGCCACAGCCTCCAGAAAGGCACATGAGGAATTGTTAAAGTTCCTTCAGTCACTGAACCTTTAATCCCAACGTGAGGTGTCTGCTGATGGAATTCATGGAAGAGGCAGAGCCCAAATGGAAGGGCTCAATAAATCCCTGAACTTCAGAGGGCACAACAGCACTGAAGGACATTGCTCTAAATTATTTAAGCACAGTGTTTGCTCTGCACTTCTGCCATTCCTCAGGTGAGGATTTATCACTTTTTAGTTCACTCAAATACCTCCAATGTGTTTGATTTGGGAGGAGAAAGCAGACAGGTAAGGAAGAAAAATGGCTTTGCTCCCTTCATGGAAATGGAAGTGATGCTACTGGAGTTCCCTCTCAGCAGAGGACTCCAGTGAGATGTGTGGGATCATTTATTTCAGCAGTTACATTCTGGTATAACGAAGATTTCAGTGTGAATATATTCCATGGTGCAAGAGGAATTAGAATAAAACCTGTGTAAGTTGCAGTGAAAACATCTCAAGTTAAAAATGTATTAATGCAGCCCTGTGAGACATCACTAAAGCCAAGCTGTAAGGACATTACAGGCATGAAAGTGTCTTTTAAATAAATGAAATCAATGCAGGTGTGGCCTGAAACAAAGATTTCACTTGTGTATCTTTATGAAAGGAAATAAATCACTTGGCTTCTCAACTCGATGCTTAGAAATATAAATTATTTTTGATTCATAACTTCTCATCTATGTAACAACAGTTTCTAGAGGCAGCAGAAGATGGTATCTAAAATTTGAGGGCCCATTTTTGCACCAAATCCTGAGCAACTTCCAAGGAAATGAGCTGTCCCATGATAAGGGAGAATGAATTTAAAGTTGGTGTTCTCAGACATGGGAGGGATTTAAGAGCAGCTCCCCTGGGCCTCGTGGCTGTCACATTGCAGACAAACTTCCCCAGACTTTAAAGAGTGTGGAAAAGCTGAAATCTTTACTTTGGAACTTTTAATTAAAGCACATTTTTAATTCTCCTCCAGATCCAGAGTAGCCTTAGGTCAGCTTGTCGCCTTGCATTTCTGAAGGATATTAAAGTGCACTGAACAAATAGTGTTTCTGGGGATTTAATACAGTTTAATAAATCCATTTTAGGCCCCGATGCAGATTAATTTTATTGTGTTCATTTGTAAAGATAAAGGTTCCTCAGTGTGGGGGGAGGAATTTCAGCAAACTTTGTTCCAACAACAACAACAACAACAACAAATCTCTTTTTGTGAGTGCTGTGGGGGTGTTTGACAAACTGGGGAGCAGCACAATGTGCAAGCTTTAGCCAATTAATCCACTCATTATTTGTCAGGCGGCGTGGCCAGGCTGGAATCCATGCTGCAGAGGATAACTTATTCAGCAGGGCTTAATCCTCCCCCATCCAGCCCAAATGACTTTAGACTTGCATAATGAATTTTTCCATTATTTGACCAGCTCTTCTCCCTGCTAAGCCTCCTTTGTCCCGTGCTGCCTGGGCTGCTGAGCACATTTTTATTCCAGGGAAGATTTTTCCCAGCTGTTTATTTCCAAGCAGCACCAGCCTGCCTCTCCCTTGTTGGGATTTTTGGGGGTGCAAGAGCCTTTGCAGATGTTTGGATAACTCTGCAGAGGGCTGGGGCAGTTGCAGGGATTAGGGGAGAAGGTTTCCAAGTGGAGGTCAGGGGAATGTGGATCAATCCCTGTTAACGAAGTGCAGTAGCAGCTTGGAGTGCTTGGAGCTGAAATGGGGAGGCAGAAGAGATGTCAGTCACCCTGCCCTTGTCCCAAATCCCTTCAGCTTGGAACAAAGACCTGGCAGCTCTTTGCCAGCCCGATTTGCATCTTTTCTCCATCCCAAAAATGCTCTGCATGGAATTCCTGGGTGCTTTCTGAGCTGAAATGAGGAGGGAGAGGAGGTGGCTCTGTCATTTTACTGCTGCTCTGTGATTCTGCTCTGGGCCTCTAATGCACTTCATTGGAAGAAGAAAAGAACACTTAAAAATTTACAGGCACATTTCTGCTTTTCCCCCCTCCACTTCATCCTTTCATTGAGCCCAGGTTGTAGCTCAGGGGAGAGGTGGCTCCTTCCCCAGAGAATTCAGGAATGAAGATGATGCCTCTACCTGCACAAGCCCACTTTGAAATATTTAGTCTTTTAAGCAATTTCCACCTGCTGGAAATGCAGATCTTTGCTCTCTGAACCAGGAAAGCTCCAGCACAAGACAAGATTCTGCCATCCCTTATTTTATCACCTGTGACAGTGCTCTGTGAGGGCAGGGAGAGCTCCTCATCCACCAGGGAATTTCTCAGCTCCCTTTCATGGAGTCACATCAGGCTGAGAGGGAAATTGAGCCCACTCAGCTCAGCCCTGAACAATTCCAGTTCAAACTTTCCCACTGACTTCACAGGGAGGTGAGACTTTGGGGATTGTACTTGGGTTGAGTTTAATAACGTGAACCCTCCAGGGAGGGACCTCATCTGGTCCCTTTTGGGGATACCTGGGCACTGCCTCCCCTTCTCCTTTGATGGATAGATTTTCAAATGTGTTTGGAAGACCCAGATGTCACAGACAAGTAGAGATATTATAAAGGAAAGGCTTTATAAAATATAATTTGGGCCCTGATACTCTAGCTAAGGAAGAGCTCCAGCCTGGCCTGGGACACTCCCAGGGATCCAGGGGCAGCCACAGCTCCTCAATCAGACTGGAACATTTTTAACATATTTATTTTTATAGAAACATTTAGCCTGGAAAAGGCTTTAAAACCATCCAGAGCACCTGTTACTATTAATTTTTACCTCTGATTTTATTCCATGTGTGTAGTGATGGGGCTCTGAGGGCAGGTGAGGGCAGGCACTGCCTGTCCATGATGGGATGGAGCTGAGGCTCTGCCTCCCCTCTCCCAGTCCTGGCCCAAAGGCAGCAGAGGATTAAAAATCGCATTAGAATTTAAAATAAAAGCTTGACACTGCAGTGCTGAGCCTGCTTTTCCTGAATTTCTTCTCTGAGGGTGCCTTGAGAGAGGCCAGAAGTGATGCAGGTCCTCTGAAGGCTGAAATAACCCTTCAGATTTACTGAGGGAGCTCAGCTCAGGTACTGCCTGCACCGTGTTTGAATTAAAGGGCTTTTAATTTAGCATCTGACAAGCAAGGCTGAAATGCATTTAACAGGAAGCAGTGACAATTTCAAAGCTCTGGCTCGGGATCCTGGATGAATTTAATGGATGAATTTAAGCTGCCAGCTCCCTCCTGCAAGAGAGCATTACAGACACAGCCTTTTGTTTCACAAAGCAAGGAGCACCACTGAGCTTTTTTATCCACATCCCCCCAGAAAAGGGATGTGTGACTAAGCTGAGGTGGTTCAGGGAGCTGGATGAGTGCTCTGGGTTTTGCAGGGGCACACAGCATCCTCTGCCCTCGAGCTGAGAGCCCCCAGGAATTCCCTGCCTGCTGCTTCTGTGTTTGAAATCGCTGGGATTAAAGGCTGAGAGGGATTCCTTTGGTGTTTTATGGGGATGTTCTCTGTGGGAGCTCACTTCAGCCAGGGGCCTGTTCCACCCAGACCTTGTGCAAAGCACGTGGCTGATTTTCTGATGGTCCCCCTGACATTCAGGAGAGGCATTTTATCAAGGAAGCATCCATGGAGAAGCCAAAGGAAGCCATCAGCACAAGTGATGGGAGAGGAGAGCTTTGGTGTTGCCTTGATGAATGCCATCACTACAAGGGCACGATAAAACACCTCAGACTGTTGCAGGGGGATGTGTGAGACTCTGCCTAATCTCCAGTTTCATGTAATTGTACCATGACAAATCGAAGCATTAGACCTGATAAGGTTTTTAATAAAAATGCAAATGCAGAAATCCTGCACTAGAAATGCTGGGAGTTAGTTCTTAAAAGTAAAATAATCTACTTGTTCTGGCCAGGATGATGATGAATATGCATGTGTTATTTGGGGGGGGGGCTTTTTTTTATTCCAAATATTGTGGGAATGTGGCTGTGGGGAAATTGCAGTTGGACTTTGAAGGTTGTTCAGTCCTGGGAGGAACCAAGTGAAAGGAAGGCTGCCTTTTCTGACCTGCCCAAACTTAGAGTGCAGATATTTAATGTGGAATAAAGCAGAATTGCCAGGAGCTGAGGTGCAGGTGGGTTGTCCTCAGCCAGGGAAGAGACTCTGGGTTTCAGGCTGGACAAGGATGATGGGTTTGTCCCCTTGCTCCTGATGGGAGGGATGAAGGATCCAGCAGAGTTTCAAACTCCCTGTGCTACAAATCCTCTTGGAAACGAAGTTTGAGAGGTTTGGAATTGGGTGGGGTGAGATCCAGTGTGGGGAGCAGGGAAGGAGAAAATCCCTTGGTTCTGGCAGAGGACAGGTTGTGGGAATTACGCAGCTCATCAAGGTTGCAATTAGCACCTTCTTTGATTAATAAAGTGTCCGATGCTCAGCTGTCCCTCCCTCCCTCACTGCCCCTCAAAGCAGGACCAGGTTTTGTGCTGCCACAAGAATTGTTCTCCCCACGTGCCCTGCACTTATCCGCTTGCAGGAATGATGCTGGATGTAGATTTTCATATTAGAGAAGGTGTAAAAACACACATACATGCACCTCTCTCCTTCTGGGTTTCTCCTTGGTCCCTGATGCTGCATTTTAGCAGTGACAGCTCACCTCTGTCCCTTGAAGTGCCCTGGGTTTGGGTTTTCCCTTTTATTTCGTGTTGTCAGTGTGACTGAAGCACTTGAGTGCCCCCAGCAAAGCTCTGGATTCCTGGCCAGGCCAGCTCTAGTATTCCTGGAGCTGTTTGATCAGAACAAAATCCCATTTAACAACTTACAGAGGAGGAGAGAATCTACATAGGGAAGAATTTAACGAGAGACAGTAGAAATCACTCTGCAAAACTGCCAAGGCATTAGTGGCTGTGTGACCCAGAGGAGAATTTGGCAGGCAGGAAAACCATTTATTCTGATCAGATGAAGACAACATTTCTGCAGAGACAGGAATTTCTGGGCAGGTAATTAATAGATGATCCCTGTCCTGAATAACTTAGGCCTGTTATGGATGAGGGTATTGCATCCCATTTCCAAGGGTCACAATGCAAGGTCCAGGCCCTCTATTAACAGAAAAAATAAATCCCTGCTGCTGTTTGTATTCCTTTGCCCAGTGTGGGGGAGCAGAGCTGGGGAAGAGGCTGCTGGGATGATGCTGTAAATGATCGAGGTGAGTGGAAATCAAGAGTCTGGGAGATAGTTTGCCTATTAAACAAAATGAAAAAGCTTGGAAAGCCAAAGGAACTGCATCAATAAATCATGAAACACTCAAGACTATTTTGTAGGTGCAAAAAGCCCATTGTCGAATTCCCCCTGGAGATAATGTTGTTGTTCTGTGATTAAAATGAATCCTTTTGCCTCACAATACATCCCCAACCTGTGCAGTGCAAAAGGCTGATAATTAGCAGAGCCTGGTGGAGGGAGGGAATCTAATGAGAGGCAAAGCCAGTTTCAGAATAGCAGGAACTTCATCTGAAGTGGAGAAATACAAAGAAATTGGAAAAATTTGATAATCAAATCTTCCCTTAGCTGGGAGGGATCCCTGTGACATCTTAGTGCTCCAGATGAATTCCTAATTGACACTGCACCACTCCAAAGCATTCCCACACAGCCTTTATCTCTTTATTTATTCTTGCAGCAGGAGAGGGAGGGCTGGGACAGAATGGAACTTGCCTTGCAATGGCCCCAGGATTCTGCATTTGCATATTCTGTTTAGACACTGAAAAATAAATGGTTTGTTTGGTTTTTATGTGCTTCTGGTCATTACATGTCTTCCTTCTCCTCTCTCACCTTCCCTTGCTTCAGGCTGTTCCGAGGTTATCAACTCCAGGGATTTCAGAACCAAGCAGATTTTTGTGATTTCCTTATTTAGTCCTGAAAATACTTTGTGGGGCTTGGTTTTGTGTTTTATTTCATACCCCAAACACCAAGCCTTTCCTCCTGATGCTGACAGGACAGACTGAGTTCTTTCCCCCTGGATGGGCTGTGTGGACAGGGTGGGTTCAGGCTGATGAAGCACACCCTGAGCAGGAGGCACTGATGGAATGTGTTCCACCCAAAGGAATGTGTTCCACCCAAAGGAACGTGTTCCACCCAAAGGAATGTGTTCCATTGGCAGGACAGACTGAGGGGCTGCTGACAAAATGCAAACAGCCCAGTCCACTCCACTGCTAAAACACATTTATCTCATCAAGTGGAGGAAAGGCAGCTGATGCTGGACAGTGAATTGAGAGCATGAGTTTTAATTTTGGTGTCCAATTGTTTCTGCTGTTGAATTTTAATCCCTTTATATTTCCAGCCCCACGGTTTCATTGTGTAGCTGGTAAAGGAAGCTTGGCTCTGGGTTCCTTGCACAGCAATTGCATTTATTCTCTGGTTACCTTTTTAAGCTGGTTCTGAAGTTACCACAGCAACAGTAAAATGGCTTGGTTATAATATGAAAATTTTCCATACAGAAACAAACCTGATAAAATGTCATGAACTGTCTGGAAGAAATATGTGTGTTCCAATAAAAATCACTGTGTGTTTCTGGGGCTCCTGCAGCAGTGCATGAACAATTCCATGGCTAAGGCCTCGCTGATATCTCCACTCTAAATCTGCCAGAGTTCATCCTGGACCAGCCTAAAACGCTGCAGTGCCAGCCCTCAACTGGGGAATGATTAAAAATGTCTCTAAAACCCAAACTCTATTCAGTGAGAAAAGGGCCAGTCCTGTTGGTTATCTCCTCCTAACATCCAATTCCTGCTGCCAGAGGGGAGAGCTTGGGTGGGAAATGAGGGGCAAATTCCTCCCTGTATCCTTTTACCACTTTGGGGAAAAATAAACTCTCTTTCAACATTTGCTTTTTTCACAAGGCAGAGCTGTTTTCCCAGCAGCTCCTTTGCTGAGGTGTATCTGTAATAAAATAGGGAGGCACTTAAAACTCTGTGGATTGGAAATTCAAGTGTTTAATTATTTCAGTGAATGGGCTAATTATAGATATTTGTGGTCCTGCTCATTGCACAGCAGGATTTCGTTTATTAAAAGCAGCTTCATCTTGGAGAAACTCCATTTATTTCCTTGGAGGACTCAGAGGATCTTTCCAAACACAAATGTACGTAATAACCAAATGTGATATAATACAAATGTTTTGAGTGAAATAGCCTGGTTTTTTTAAATGTCATCAAAGATTTTGTTACATCAAAAAATCCTCCAGAGTTTTATTTTTTATGTATAAGTTATAATCCATAAAAACCAAGGAGTGTGAGGCACATTCCCACCACACCATGGCTTTCTTTCTCTGCCATTGTCTCTTTTAAATGACAAGGGGTTTTTTTTCTGCTAAATTACAGCTTTCAGATTAGTCACATATTGCTCATATAGTCCGTTTTATTATGATTGTTAAAAAAGTATTTTTTATCTTAAAATCACTGTGGCTCAAATGCAATGTCCTCTTTCCTGGGAAGAAAAAGCAAAAAAGATGTTTCTGTGTGACGTATCCCTAATTTAAAGGAAATTATTCAACATCGTAGAAACAATTTAAATAACACTGGTGATTTTATGCTGATATTAATAATTGTTGATTTCATGTTGATTTCAGCCATTTGTGGGTTTAAGACTGATGATTTAATTATGCTGAAGAGCAGATTCTCTCAAGAACCAAACGTGTACAATGAAGCTGTATTTGTCCTTCAGGGCCAGAATTTCCAGAAGGAAAAGAAACAGTTGATTAGCTTAGATTTGTATTGGTGGCTTTTCAACCCAAAAATTTTAATTTCTACAATAAATTTCTGGTTTTAATAATCCAGTCTCTTCTTAGGACTCGGTTTTACGCAAGCCAGTGCTGGATTCCTGGATGCCCAGGGCAGGCAGCTGCCTTGAAGAATTTGGGATGCTCTGATCTTGCTTTTCACCACGTTAAAAAGGCTGCAGACCCCCTCTCCAGGCACTGTGGCTCTAATTAAGCTCTTAATTGCCTTTCAATACATCGATTTCCCTTCCTGTGCAGTCACCAGAGGTTGGATCCCAGCTGGTTCATCCCTTCTTGGGAGATGAGCACCTGTCCTGTGAGGATGGAGCAGGAGAGGCTGGCACAGCCAGGGCCAGGGCTGGCAGAGGTGACCCAAAGCAGCAATATTGGCTGTTAAATTGATCAGTTGGTAAAGCATACAGTCCACATCATCATCATCATTACTATTATTATTATTACTGTCCCATAAGAGAGGGTTTTTCCCACTGCCCACCTGGCAGCAGAGCTCAGCAGAAGTGACTTATCAAAAATGAGCAGCAATTGGGAAAAGCCTGGACCAGGTACAAGAGGTGGCTCTGCAAGGAAGTTTTGGGTTCAATTTTTTTGTCTGTGACAGAATCCCTGTATGAGCCTGGAGAAGTCTCCTCTTTCTTCTCATCCCTTGCCCCAGAACTACATTGATTCTATTTTTCCAGAGCAGATAAGCTGCAAATCCAGTGTAAGTATCTTGTGTTTTCCCATGTTTTCAAATGACTCTTACAGTAATGATTGCATTTGATTAATGAATATTGTCCCCCCTCCCTGGCAGCAGCCTGCATACAAAACTTGGGTTTTGCCTTGAGCAGAACATGCAGCCCTGGAAATCCTGGCAGCAGGGAAGGCCTTCAGCAAAGTGTCTTCAGCATGAATAAAAACCAGTGTGGGACTATGCCTGGAATCTCAATTAAATCAGAGTTTGCCCTCTCTTTATGCAGCCTGTGTTTAAGGCTGATGCATGTTTGGGTAGCATGAACCCAATTAGTGCATTTTAAAGCCAGCAGCGTTCTGTTTCCCCCCAGGTGAGCCCTGTGGGATGTTTTTCCCCTCTGCAGGTGAAAGTTCAGCTGAGGAGCCCCAGCAGGGGCCAAGCTGAGCTTTAATCTGAATTTCCTGGTGACAGGCACGGCTGCAGAGCTCAGAGCAGGCTGGGCTGTCACTGTGCTCCCCACAAGGTTGTGCTCTGCTTTGAATTAACATCATTTTCTGCTGCTGCCAGCGCTCTGAGGTTCCCTGTTATCAAAGTGATCACTGTTGAGGGCTTTTTCCTCATCCATCACCTGCCACTGCTCCCCTGCCCCTCCTGTCACAGCTCCCTTCTGCCTCATTCTGACATTTCAGAAGAAGCTGCTTCTGTCAAGGCCGTTTTCCTGGGGTGATTTGATCACCACTGCAGATCTGGATTCACAGGGACCCACAGCTGCTAACTAAGTTTAATTTCTGTAAATTAAGGGGGTGAAATGTGTCTCATTTTTGGTCCTGTGGAGCACCAGCACATCCTTTCACAACTGCTGAAAACTCAAACCCTCCATGTGAACAGTGGTATTTAAAAAAACAAGAAAACACCCATGTGTGTTACACAACAATGTGTGGAATTATGGAATGGTTTGGGTTGGAAGGACCTTAAATTTCATCCATTCATGGCCAGGGACACCCTCACTTCCAGTAGACCCAAAAGGTGATGGATTTGTTGGGCTGTTTGGGCACTATTTGTGTGGGTATGGACTGGAACCATTCCTTTATGTCACTGATTTCCCTGAATTCCCCCTTCTCTGCACTGCTGTGGGTCTCTGGCTGTGCTGGTAAAGTGGCAGGGAAAATATTCCCCACTCCTCAGGAAATACAGAAGCGTTTCATTCCCTCTGGCTCTCAGATCCAGCACATTCATTTCCTGCTGTGCCTTGCAGAGCCTGTCCCTGCTCCAGGGCTGGAGCAGAACATGGAGCTGCTGGATATTCAGGGTGAAAAACCAGGAGGGAATCTCAAAGCAGAGCTGCCACTGATGCCCAGGAAACTCTTGGAGCTGCAGGGGGATAAAGAGCTCTCTTGGAGCTTTATTGTCACCCTTGGAGCTCTCTTGGGGCATTATGCAGGGGGATAAAGAGTTCTCTTGGGGCATTGTTTTCACCCTTGGAGCTCTCTTGGGGCATTGTTTTCACCCTTGGAGCTCTCTTGGGGCATTATTTTCACCTTTGGAGCTGCAGGGGGATAAAGAGCTCTCTTGGAGCTTTATTGTCACCCTTGGAGCTCTCTTGGGGCATTGTTTTCACCCTTGGAGCTCTCTTGGAGCTTTATGGTCACCCCTGGAGCTCTCTTGGAGCTTTATCATCACCCCTGCTCAGCTGCAGAAGGTGCAGGGGCTGCTAAACCACACACACACAGCAGCTGCAGTGATGCCAAGGGCTCTGTCCCCTCCTGTGGGCAGCTCTGTCCCCTCCTGTGGGCAGCTCTGCCACGGGCAGCACCCACGGGCAGGGCAGTGCCCGTGAGGTGTCTGGAAATACACAGCAGCCAAGGCATTATTTCACAAAATTTCTGAGTTTTTGTGGCTCAGTAGTTACAGGGAGCATGTATTGAAGTGGACTCTCTGACAGGCTGTGTAATGCTCTGCTCTGGCACTGAGGAAATGCCTGATGTATTTGTGTTTTTATTCTCTTGGAAAGGCCCCTCTTGGGCATTTCAGCCCCAGTGTGTAGGGCAGGTCCCACAAAATGAGGGAGCTTTGGCCATCCAGGCTCTGATCCTGACTCTGGCTGCACTTGGCTAAGTCATAAAATCCAAACTGTACCTCTGCCTGCCAAGTGTGTATATTAATAATTCCCTGTACAGGAGGAAGATGATAAAACCCTTCATGACTTTAAGATCCTCGAGTGGTAAATGCGATATTGAAAGGCTGGATGGAAAATGGAAATATATCAGACATTCCCTGACTTTTTCAAAAAGCCCTTTGCAGAACATAACCTACAGGCTAACTCACCATGAAATGTATTATTTACTTAAAAACTGCACTGCAAGATTGTGTTCCAGCTGAACAATGTTCCCTATCAGAGGGAACAGGCTGCTGCAACTGCTCCATAATTGTTCTACTAATGTACACTTTATTAAACTCCTGCTGTTTTCTTGGCTGGTTTATCTACTAAAAATAGCCTGATTAATAAAATGGATGTCAGATGTATCCATCTTTCCGTAATTCCCCCATGGAATCAGACAGTGCTAAACACTTCTTTGATTGGGGTTTTTTGTTGGTGTTAAGCAGGGTCAGTGATTCTCTGCAGCACTGGTGGAAGGGTGGGAGGATTTGATAAATCTGTATTCAGTTCAGGTTGGCAGCAGGAGAATCCAGGAGTTCCCTGGATCTGCTGTGCCACGGCAGCCACGGAGCAGGGGAGGATTCCTGGGCACTGCCCTGTCCCCTGCACTGCAATCACCGTGCAGAGTAATTCTAATGTTGGTCCTGATTCCCTGAACTCTGTGTTTGCCTGTTTGTGTCATTAACTTCAGTGTTCTCCTTTCCTCCAGACAAAAAATGAGGAGTTGGGAGCTGCTGCTTCCAGCCCCAGCTCCTCAGCAGGCCCTGGTTACAAGCACCTCTGGTGCAGATGGAGAAATGAAATGAAATTCCACTTTTCCATGCCTGCAATTGCTAAATGGAAATCCAGGATCAAGCACTGCTCGATTCCCAAAGCTCTGCACAATCTGTTTGTCACTGCACATTTAATACTCATTGATTAAATAGCATTTTCTGGAATATTTTTGGACTAAAGAGTTCATTGATAGTCCATCTCTGTGCTTTGCACTGATGGCAAAGCCACCTGGGAGGCTCCAGGAGCTTACAGAGTTTTTTCCCTGCAGTTCCAAGGAACAAATCAGAGGGCTGGAAATGCTTGGAGTGATGCTCTTCCTTTAAAGCATGATAAAATATGCTTTATATATATTTTATATATATATATATGTGCATACAAAGGCTTTATTTAAGACACATGCAGAGACCTTTGGGCACCCCAAATGTGCCATAAATAAAATTGTGTAATTTTTCACGTAGGGTCCTCATTATGTTCAATTCCACAGCTGATAAACTTCCTCAGGATAAACTGCATTGTTGTAGGTGATGGTTCCCCAAAAGTTTGAAGTCCAGGCATTTTGGAGGCTCCCATAAAATCAAGATGTGCTTTCTGCCTCTCTCCTAAATTAGGTTGGATTAAATGAAGGGACTTTAATCTTGAGGTGCAAAACCATCTTAGGAGGACAAGAAGGTTTCTTCAGCATTTGATTTTCCAAAAATCAAGGGAATTTTGGCTAAAATTGGGGGCCAGCTTTCTTTCTCTTTGCCTTTGGAGTCTGTGGCAGCGGTTGGGTGAGGGTGGAAGATGGCTTGGAGGAAATCAGGGATTTTTCTCACTGCAGTGGCATAAACCCTATAAATGACAGCACTGATTGCAGCCTTCCAAGTGGTGTAACCCTGGGAAAACAGCTCAGGGCATTAGACAAATGTAGCAGCCATTGAATGAGTGAGATAAGGATCAGGAAATCATTTTATCTCTGTGTGCATGTGGTCTTGGAGCCCTCCGTGGCTATAAAGCAGCAGCTCTGGCTATTTGTTTATTCCAGATATATTTTAAAAATCAGCCTGTGAACTGCAAGCCAATAAAGCCCAGTGGCTGTCAGTGGTGGGTGAGTTATCTCCCAGCACCCAGGCAGGAGCAGGTGATGGATTTTCCAAGGAAGCCCAGGCATTGTAATTCCATTCCCGTGCCAAGCTCTGTAATTGCTCAGGGCACTACATCCACATCCCATTTCCCCTCTGTGCTTGTTCCCACAGCCCCAAATTAATCCTGGGGGTGGCCCAAGTGCAGCTCTGGTGGTGCCCTTGCAATTTTCCTGCCAGCACCTCTCCAGTGGTGCTGACAGCTGGATAATCCATGGCTGGATCCATCACTGGTGCTGCTGCTTGGGTGATGGATGGGAGCCATGCATCACTGCAGGACTGCCAGCAGGAAAATCCCAGAGGCTGCTGAGCTTTGTGAGAGAGGGGGGAAAGAATTTAAATCCTTTTTAAATGGGAGAAATTAGTTATTTATGGGAGTTGGAAAGAAAGGAGGGAAGGAGGGGACTGGGGTGAGGGGTTTTAACTTTGAGAAGCACCTAAATCAACAGGAGCTGCAGGTGTTTATTAAATGTGAAAATTAGGGAAGGGAATTTCCATACTGCCAGCATTGTGCCTTTCCCTCCTCTGCACTGCTGGAAGAGTGATTGAGGCATTATTTGGAGTTGGAGACCCAAAATCTCATCTTTCACCTGTCCCCTGTCAGGTAGAACACACACCTTGTGCTCTGACCCTGCTCATGCTGTTTGTGCCCACCACTGACAGAATTAGATGGTTAATTATTAAAATTGCATTCATTATAGGGTATTGATGCTTTTTTTTGCTAATGGAGCATTAATATGAGTTTTTATTTAATGCTGTACAGTCACACACTGGACAGGCACAGTAAATAAATTCAATTCTGGAGCCCTGATGGGGTTTGACAAATCACACAAAGTGCAGACATCTGGAGTCGCTGTTGTTTTCTGGGATTTCAGGTTGTCCTAGGTCACAATGTAAGATGTGCCCACAGTGTGTATTCTATCCCCACCCTCAGGAGCTGTTGGAACCAGCTGGGGCAGTGTTTTCACTCCCTCTGGATGTTATCTCTGTTCATGGGCCATCAACACCTTGCCCATGGCTCACAGGTGACTCCCTTTGGGAATTATCTCTGTTAATTGGCAATCAATGCCTTGCCCATGGCTCACAGGTGACTCCCTTTGGGTGTTATCTCTGTTAATTGGCCATCAATGCTTTGCCACATGGCTCACAGGTGACTCCCTTTGGGAATTATCTCTGTTAATTGGCAATCAAGGACCCATTGTGTGACTCATAGAATAAGATCAGCCCATTGGGAGATGCTCCACCCAGGGGGAGGAGCCCAGCATTCCCACCTGGATATAATCTGGGACAGCACAGAGGGCAGGGCTCTGCTGGACTCCTGGAGGAGCAGAGCTACCAGACCTTTCTGTGGGATCCCTGCTTCAACAAGAGCTCTTCATCTGGACTGCCACCACCAGGGTGTCAGGTTGGATAATCTTCATTTATTTTATTTCACTTTTATTCCTCCTATTAGATTGTATTTTCTGACTTGGAGTCTCTCACTGGTTTCACTTTCACACCAGCACATAGATCCTTTTGAACCTCAGATGAGGAGAATCCCCTGGGATCATCTGAATAACCTGGAACAACAGGGGCTTTTTGTTCACCTCACAGAAACTGTGTGAGCAGAGATGGAGCTCTCTGGGATAGCTCAGTATTTCCTCCCTTTTATTTCCAATGAAAGCTGTGTAGAGAGCTTTGGTTTCATATTTTAGATTTCTGGTTGCTTTCCAGCTCAGTGCCAGCAGCCTGCCTGCTCTGGTGACATCCATCCATTTGTGTCCCAAAGCATCCAGGAATGCTCAGGAGCATTTCTGCACTTCTGTCACAGACATTTGGGGGTGGAGGAAGCATAAATGTGTGATTAATAGTGATTATTAGAGATTAATTAGCAGCAAATAAATAAGAACACGTTGAGAGGGCTCTCATGGCTCCTGAGCTGGCAGGGACTGCACCTTACAGTCACAGGGGCATCTTGTCATTCTCCCCTGCCTGCCCAAATTGCTGCTCATTTCTCCTCTCCTCATCCCTGCCAGGCTGTAGAAATCTCTCCCTGTGCTTTTCATTCCCAGCCAGGAGTGGAAAATCCTTTCAGGCTCACCCCTCTCCATTCCAGGTGATTACAGCATCCATTGTGCTCGGGTTTCTTTTCAGGCAGCCTCTGGTAGTGCTGGTTTCCATTTCCAGCTTTTGATCACTAATTCTGTCCTGGGGAAGTGCCTGTCTGCCTGCAGCCCTGGGATTGATGGGCTTGCAGTAATCAGGGCCCAGGTGATGGCAAGCAGACTTTGCTGTGTGATGAGCAATCCCCTCAGTACAGCCTCACACGCCTTGGGTTTGTTTGGGAGGAGAAAAACCGGCCAGGAAACTATCTGGGAAATTAGGAGGGTACCTTGGAATTCCATTTGGAAGCCTTCTGAGGTTTATTCTTACTTTTAGAGTCAAGAAACATCTCTTTATGTCTGAAGAGGCTTTAAGGCCTGTTCCTGTTCTGTGTTCCTGCAGCTGCTGTGCTGCTCTTACCTGGATTTGGGTCTGACTGACAGGAGAAATGGGGAAAATATGGAAAATAAAGAATGAAGCAAAGCTTGAATGAATCAAAGCTTCCATCAAGCTGAGCTCTGTTCCAGAATTGACATGAGAGGCCTGGAGACTTGAAAATGGCCTGTAAAGAATATCATATGAGCTGTGAGTGGGATGCACCTGCAAATTTGGACCTGGGTGTTGTTTATTTTGGTTAATGATTTTGTTAAACAAAACCTTGATTGTATAAACTTGGCTTTTTCCCTTCGATTCTTTGATTCCTTCCTCACCCCATTGACATTAGGGGAGTTTTGAGAGCAGGGTTGGATGGGAGACTTGTTGTTATAAAGGAGAAGCATTTCTTAGAGAAACTTTGATTTCCAGTGATGAGGTTGTGTTTGCTGCTGCCTCATCCCACCTTTATCCACCCTGAGCTGAAACAACACCCTTGGAGAGGCAGAGAGATCATGCCTGCTCTCACTTCGTTACCACCTGCTGGGGAGTTTGTAATTTGATTTAAATTCCGTGTTCATTTCAGTGTCAGGAAGGAGCACACAGTGCCTGGGAGGCTGCACTGTTCCTCCTCTCCACAGAAACTCAACAAACCCAAAGTGGCATTGGGGCATCCAGAGTTAGGGAAAATAAATGGCTTTTTGGCATGGGAGGGAAGGAGGTTTTATCACAGGGAAATCTGAGCCAGCTCCTAGAAAATCAGCCCAAACTGGCATTGAACCCAGGCAGGATGTTTCAGTGAAATGTGAATTTTAATCTCAGTCAAAGGCTTAAGATTCAAAGAAAAATCAGACAAACAAACTGTTACATAATGGTTTCTTCTGCCAACAAGAAAACTTTGGGGTTCTTCAGTGTCTGTGTTTGACTTCTGGAGAGAACTTGTGCATAATGAGCTCCTTTGAAGGCACAGGACAAGTGGTTCTGGTTTGCTGCGAGTTTCCGATGGTAATTAAGCACCTTCAGAGAGCTGCTCACAATTAAAGTGTCAGTGCTTTCCTGAATAGTCTTAATTTCAGCAAGCTTTTCGTGCTGGATTCCTGGGGAATATTAAAAGGCACTTCATCATCCCTGGAAGTGTATACACGGGGTAGGAGGCCAGAATCCAAAGGGAAGAGGAGGAGTTGCAGTCAGAGGAGAAGGAGAAGAGACTGAACAATTTCTCTAGAGTTACCTCAAAAGCAGCAAAACATGCACATGTTAATAGAAACTCAGATAATTATCGAATTTGGGTATTAATTATCAGTAGCTACATGGCTAAAAGTGCAAAACCCCTGCATGTGTTTTATAGGAGCCAAACTCAGTGGCAGAACATTTTAAAATGGATTTTCTCTGTGCCAAGTTCTCATCTGTCTCGGAGGTACCTCGGTGTCTGCCTTGTGCTTTTTGGGTTTTGTTGGGTTTTATTTCCCTAGGTGTGGGATTTGTTTTTTGTTTGGTGCTTTCCCTTTGTATTTTTAGTTCACTTCCTCCCCAAATGTGAAACAGATGCTGATGTGGATGGCAGCCTGGTATATTAATTACTGCACATAATGAATCTCAGAAAATGCAATAAAGGCCTAATTGGTGTCAATAAAAGTAACACTGACAAACGTGTAATGCAGGCAATGTTCAGCACCACAGGGCAGGAGAACAAGCAGCCCCTCCCTGGGGAATGCCCTGCCTTGGATGTCCTGGATGCTCAAGCAGCCAGGAGCAGCACAGACACAGGGCAGCCCTGCTGCTGCTGACCTTGGATTTCATGGGGTTCTGCCCAGCAGGGGAGATTTGAGGCTCAGGAGAGTTGGAGCTGTGGGATGTGGAAACAAAGGGTGGGGGCTGCTGCATTTCTGTATCTCTGTCCTGCTCCAAAAAGGATCTGCCAGGGCTGGTGTCCTGGGATTTATATTTATATTTTACAGTATTTTTATTGATATTATTTGTGCATGTTTATTTACACACTGCTCAGGTCATTCCCCTGCTCTGCTGCTGCCTTTCCTAGGTGTGATTTCCCAGATAAACACCCACTGCACCACAGAGGTACAGAACCAGAGGAGGCAGATGAACCCTAATGTGGTTATTCCAGGCAATATCTGGGGCAGAACAGGCACATCCCAGCAATAAAGGTGCCCAAGAGCCCGGGAGGGGTCCCAGCACCCACTGCTGATTTCTGCCAGGGTCATCAGTGCCAGACTGCAGGGAGCTGGGATTGCCACTGTCAGATGTCATCTCTGACAGAAAAATGGGAATTTCACAAGTATCTGTCGACTCTCAGTTATAATTTAATTTTCAGGACGAGCACTCCTTCCAGGAGCTGCTCTCAGCACCCTGAGAGGGAGGCAATTAAAAGCTGGAGGGGCTGCAGCAGCTTCTGGCTGCTTTAACAAGGGCTTGGAGTGCTGCTCCCACGTGGAATGGCTCAGAACCTGCCTGCAGCTGGAGTTTTCCTCCTCAGCTCCAGCCTGGATTGGTGACTGCTGGAACTGGAAATGAGTGAAGGGATGTGGGAGGCAGCAGCAGCTTCAGGGGGACCTGGGGCTGTGAGCAGAATGAGAATTGTGAGGGTCCAGGGCTCACCCACCTCTGCTGGGGACCCTGGGCTGCCTGCAGGTATCCCTCACCTTGCTCTGCCTCCACACCCAGTCTGGAGCTTGTTGCACACAGCAAACATTCCAGAGCCCAAAACTTCATCAAGGCTGCAATTCCAGGTCCTCATCCCCCCTCTTCAGCCTTGGGAAACTGCCCAGGCATTTCTTCATTTGTATTTCCCAGGCAGGGAAATGAGGGAGAATTGGTTTTGAAATCAGATGTGTAAGCCCTTAATAAACAAATAAAAATGTATGGAACCCTCCCGTGCAGGTGGGGCTGTTGGGTTTTGTAATAGACATTACTTCATCAAATATGGGCCTTGCATTTTAGAGCAGAAATACAGAAATGATGCCTGTTTGCTCTATTAAATTGCAGCTGCACTTTTCCCAGCTTTTCTCCCCTGCTTCCCTGCAGGAGCCACAGGGTTGTTCCTCACAGGGCCCAAGTCACCTGTACTTACCCTTGATAAAATGTTTGTAACATGGAGTGATTTAAAGTGGTGACAGGTTTCTGGAGCTCCAACATTTGTCAGGTAGAGAGAAAAAAAAAAACCCCTTTATAATTTGTGTTTGTGTTGCTCTGCCATATGCAGTCGATTATGGCCCTGGATGGTTTATGAAATGAAGCCAAACAAGTGGCAATAAAAGTGTGACACACAGAGGGGCTGAAGTGGCACCTGGCAGGAGTGACAGAGCAGGATAAATGTGGAACATGTCCTGTAAATCTGTGACACTTGGCCAGAATCCTGTGAGTCCCAAAGCACCCAGGCCATGATAAACTTTAACAGCACCATTTCAATTCCACCCATTGGCTTTAGGCTGTTTTATTAGGGGGATATTTCACCAATAGGTTTTTTGAGCTCTAAATTAATGATTTAAAGCACAGAGCTTCAGGAAGTCTCAAAGGACTGACTCCCTTAGATGTGAAAGATGGATTTAATCTCCTGGTATTTATAATTTTCCAGGTTTTTGGCACAGCTGCAAGCGGTGCTGAAAGCTGTCCAGTGAATAAGTGTCCCCTGGAAGAGAAGGAGAAGTTGTAAAGTCCATGGCCCTGGTTGAGCCTCCTGTGAATACTGAGCTGTGTGAAACAGGGAGGAACAGAGCAGGGCACCAAGAAATAAAACAGAGAAACAAAATAGAAATAGAGACAGAACCCGAGGAGAGGGAGGTGTTCTGGTGCTTTGCTGCAGGTGAAAGTTGTTGAAACCAGTGATTTGTGCAGTCTGAGGTGATTGGGGAGCAGGGAAAGCAGCAATGGATCAGCTGTGCCCTGCCTGGGGAGAGGCTCCGGGTTCAGAGGAGAGGACAGCCCTGGCTGGGATTAATCAGCTCCTTCCCCTGGAAAAGCTGCAATCAGCTCCCAGGGATGCACGGGAGGCTCCAGCAGGAACAGCAGGGGATAGAGTGGCTGAGAAAATAGAAACCAGAAGGAAGGAGCTGCTTTAATTTCGGTGAGTGGGAAGTTGATTGATGTTGAGACAATAAAGGCACCCCTGCAGCCAGGGACTGAAATGCAGATATTGATGTGCTGCTCTGGAGATGGAACAGCTGGAGAGGGAGGGGGAGAGTGGAGGCTGCAGCAGATTTTATTGCTGTGCAAGGGCTGCTCTGCAACAAAACCCCTGCTGATTGTTGGAGGTCCCCCAAACAATAAGAAAATGCCCCCTGTGTGTGTCCCCACCACAACTGTGCTGGCAGGTTCCATGGAGAAATGAGAGCACTGGGCTAAATCTGGAGCTGATTTCCTCTGAATTCATGTTGGATGCTGCTGCTCCTGTTGTTTCCTCAGCTCAGGGGTTGCTCTCACCTGGAGCTGCTGTGGAACATCAACCACACGCCCTGTGCTGGGTTGTTTAATCTGGGAGCTTTAAATAATGTTGAGGAGGAGTCTTTCAAACACTGGCACGGTTTTTATCCCATTTCAAATGTCTGGAGTGCTGTTTCATCCAGAAATGTGTGTGAAGGCAGGCAGGAGCCCCACAGAGAGACCTCACCTGGAAGGATCACAAATCTGAGCCAGCACTTGTTAGTGCTCCAGAGGGAGACAGCTGGGCTCCCTTTGAGCAGCACAGTCACTCTCCTCTTCTGGGTCGATTATTCACACTGTGTTAATAAAAATCTCCTTTAGATTAGCAGTGGAAATGAGTGGGATGATGTATGAGGTGTGGCATCACCAGGGTGGTGGAAGATCAGAGAGAGGATTTGGCTCAGGGCTGTTTGGTCTGAAATCAGGGAGGCTGGTTGGGCATGCAAAGGTCCCTGACAATAAAATAAATGTGTTTGCCCTCCTTCTGCTGGGGCAACAGCCAAGGGAGGCTGAAATCCTTCCTGCCACAGCCCCTCGCTGCCAGTGCAGCTCAGCTGAGCTCAAGGAATTGGCTGGAATTGACTCCATGGACCTGGTTCTGCTCAGGGAAGGTCCAGGGCTCTGTCCCAGCCCTGTGGATGTCGGTGCTGGGGGAGGAGATGGGATGGAGCTGAGCTGTGGGGTGAGCCTGGAGAGCACTGGGGCAGCACAGGGAGGGACAAGGTTTTATAACTTCTTTTATAACACTTTTATAACCCCTGCTAAGCCCTTTGCCTCCTGTTTGCTTTATCCCACCAGATTTTGCATATGTAGGGGGGAAAAAAGTGCAGTTCTGGTGGTCAGTGGCAGATTTATTGCTCTTTGCCAGCACTATGTCACCTCTCTTTTATTTATAGTTGTGATCAAATACTGGACAGGTAGCTGTTAACTGAAAGGATATTTAGGCAAATAAATGTCAGCCTTGTTTAGGAAGAGAAATATCTCTGGGAAGAGATTAGATTTGATCAAATTCATGGACAATATGCAGGGGATCCTTGTGTGCTTTTTTTCCTTCTTTTTATGGAGTCTGTTCACTTGGAATGCACAAAAGATAAGCAATATATCCTTTGTGAGGAGAACGGGCGTGTATTTCAGTCGGGGATCATGTCCCAGGGGGGTTATGCTGCATGTTAAGCACTCACCAGTCATTGATCTCAAACAAGTGTCAGTGATTTATACCGAGGGATGGTGATGGGCAGGCAAGTATCTGCTAATCTGTTTCCAGGCAAATAACCAGTTCTGAAAATTCCATCCCCGAAGAGATTTAATCGTTGGAGCTGATGTAATTTTCATTAGGGGAGAGGCAGATCTGCAGGCTGTCAGCAGAGCTGAGCTGGTGCTTGTGAATGAGCTTCCCCAGGGACAGGATGTACAGGCAGGAGGAAAGGACAGCAGGAGCAGCTCCTCTCCACGCAGCTGATCTGGGACAGGAACAAAGCATCTGCAGGGATTTCCAAAGGAAAGGGAAATGAGGAATTAGCAAAAGAAACAAGTGTGGTCAGACTTTTTTTTTTTTATTATTTTAAATTTTTTTTTTTGTATTATGACTGTTTAATTATTGAGAGAATTCAAATTCATCTGGACTTGGTTGGGGAGAAGGAGCTGTGCTGGCTCAGGGGAAGAGTGGGACAAGGGGTGGGAAGGAGATCAGGACAGAGGGTGGGATCCCTGTGGAGGTAAAGGAGAGAAGGGGAGGAGCAGAAAAGCTTCAGGATGGGAGGAAAATCCAAGCAGGAAAAAACAACAGTTTTTTTGGGGGGAGGAAGCCTCTAACCCCAGAGTTCTGGTGAGAGGGATGAAAAGCAGGGGAAGGTTTGGAGAGCAGGAGCTGGGCAGGGTCAGCTGCCCCAGAACTCACTGAAAAGGCTCCTGTGCCCAGGTAACAACTGAAAGGCAACACTACTAAATCATAAAATACCTACTAAAATATGCCACTCATGCAAACATTTTCATTTGAAGAGAGTGAATATTCCCATTTTCCTCCAGGAGGATTAATTCAAAGGCTGAATTTAAGAACAACAATTATTTTTCCCTCTGAAAATCTAGACAGTAACTCCAGAATTAACTCCTAAGGATAAAGACTTGGAGATCAAGATAAATGTTTTAGTTCGTTTCAGCCCGCTGCTGATCAGGAACACAAAACATTACCCACCATCAGCAGGGCTTTGTGTTTAAGTGAAAAGCCATCAGGAGGAACGGATTTACAGGATGTTCCCGGAGTCATTCACATGCTGCCTTTGACTTCTTGCCTCATTTCCTTTTGCACATGTGATTTTTAAAGAAAAGCAGAGCAATTTGCCCTTTTTGGATGATCAGCAAGGAAGCAGTGAATTCCTTAGCAGGAGTTAAAGCCAAGCTGCAGGAGTGCAGCTCGGAGTTGTAGCTGCTCACTGATGCCTGCTAAATTGGATAATGGTTTTCAGTTTCCTCTCATTGTTACAGCTGTTGGCTTCAATCTGCTTTGGTGGTTTGATTAAAATAACATTATTCCTCTAGCCTGGCAGCTGCCTGGTGTTGGGTGACACGAACAAACTCAGCTTTTTCCTCTGAGCAGAGCCGAGGACTTGCTCCAGAGGAAATCACCAACAGCTCCAGAAAACTGATACAGGGCAGCAAAATCAGATGTGGGACTTGGAAATCTTTTCTCAGAAAATCAGTGGAGAAGGAAAGCTGCAGTGCCCGATTTTAACCCCTTCACCCACCCTCCCCCTTTGCCATATTTCAGTTTTATCCCACAGGAATGCACAAGTTGCCACTGCCACCAGGCACCGCTTTAGAAATCCCTAAATCTCCTGGAATTATCTGAGAATTTTAAGGAATACTCCAAAGAGTGTGACAGCAATCTGAGGTAAACTCTCGTGTGATAATCTCTAGAGGGAACTAAAGAAGAATTCATAGAAGTGCAGATAAAGATGAAAAACTCTTCTCCAAGAGCAGGGGCTGTTATTTTGTCTTTGTGGAAAACATCAGTTGCCTTTGTGCCAATGGAAATGGGCAGAGAAGGGGAAGTTGGGCAAAGAAAGAAATATTCTCCCCATTTTATGGCCAGGGAGGTTTAGCACAGAACTTGACAGGACTTCCACAGCCTCATCTCGGAGGGAATTCAGATTTAGTTCCAATAAGCAGCTTTTATCACAAGAATGTTTTTCTTCCTTTTATAACTTGTAGCATCTACATAAATAACAAATAAGGCTTTAAAAATGGGATCTCTCTTCTTCTTCTTCTTCTTCTGTTCCATTTCCAATTCACAGCCTGCCTACATTGGCCAGTTTATTATCTCAGATGTTTACTTTACACTATAAATGGAAATGACTTCTTCTCCTTCTTCTTCATGTTTCATGGTCATAATATCCTCCAGTGTTCCATTATCTCCGGTACCTGCGATAGATCAAAATCTTATGGACTCGCTATTTTGTAATAAATTAAATTGGCTGTAATAGAAAACTTAAGTAGCTGTAATGGCTTTTTATAAGTAATGGGTAAACTGGATTTTCTGTAGTGGAAATGGATTTCTAAATAATTTATCATCCTATGTAAATTCGTGTAAGAATGCAGGGAATGAGAGTGGGAAAATCACAATCGAGTGTCATTGTGGAGAGATTGTGTATTTATGGGGACATTGTTCATTAATTTTTGAGAACAGAGCTATTATTTATCAGGCACATCCTTGATTCCACGCTGGTCACACTGCAGTCACTTAAGGCCTCTAAAATCATGCTGGAAAAGGGGAAAATGTCAGGGAAATTTGGACCAAATGATGGCTTAAGCATCGACAGAGATAAAAATCGCTTTTAAATTTATGCCAATAGTCAGGGAGAAAATGGGTTTACCTATAGTGGGGATTTGAGGAGCCTTCTAAAACATTCCAAGAGGAAAGGTTTTGTTGGAGTCCTCGTGCTGCAATTACAGCTGCAGCCTCAGCCTGTGCTGCCCTCATATTTCACCCCAGCAGAAATATTGATCAGGGCACACCAGGTATTGCTGATCCATCTCCAGCTGCACTTTGGTGCCTCTGGCCCGAGGTTGAGTTTGATGACAAACATTTTCACAGGGGCTGATGAGCTGCCTGATAAATCCCTGCTCCCCTGCATGCTAAATGCCAGAAATTCAGAGCACAGCACAATCCCAGCTCAGCTGCCAAAGGAGCCAGGAAACCTCTGGGGTTCATTTGTAAGTCTTGGAGCCAAGGGTGGCTTTTGGTGGCTCAACACAGACACTTTTCAATGCCAAAACTAAGCAGTACCAAAGAAAGGAATTCATTAATGCGCTGAAAATACTCAATATTGAAACCTCACTGCATGTGAAAAGTCACACAGAATATGGAGGAGAGTGAATGAGCAGCAAGTTTAAATGTGATTTTTTTTTTAAGCCCATTTCATTTACTTGATGCTGTGTTGTTGGTGGATTCTGGGCTCATTAACTTACACACAAATCAGCTTTTTGCCTCGTATAGACTGTGTGCTTAATGAATATTCTAAATTGGTGTTTTATTAATGCACTGCTTTAATTAGTGGGTAAAAAAGACTCCAAACACCTTTAAATTGTGTGATTTCCAGGGCAGCGTAGAGAAGCAGAAGGTAACAGTGAATTTCTAATTCCCTTCAGAAAATAAAAATCCAAAGTAATGGCTGCAGCTATTTGTGTCGGCCATAAAAATTGATATAACATGTGGTAAACCTCCTATTGGGTATTATTACAAATGATTGATTCCTCTCTCCTCCTCCAGTTTAGATGGTGCAGTTCTTACTGTACAAACAACTCATGAAAAGTCAACATGTTTTACAAGTAAATAATTTACAGCCACTCTGCAGAACACGGGATAATATTTTACATTAAGTGACATTAATTAGGGTGGAAATATTCACATGGCAAGGGCTGGGAGATGGCTGCTGCAAAGGAAATTCTTTTCCTTGCAGTCTAAATGCAAATCAGAAGCTGGGAGAGTCACGACCACATTGCTCTGGAGGGAGAAATAATTCCCATTAAGTTCCAGCTCTGAAATAACTCCAGGATTTGGGGGATGTGAGCCAAACCCGAGGCAGTGGCAGACCCAGCGTCGCTGTCTGTGAAGGGTTTAGGTGTGTGTGACTCTGCAGGAGCTGGAGGTGGGATGGATCTCACAGGGTGGGTTTCATCCCCCTGCATCCAAGGTTTTCCCAGCCACACCAGCAGCCCCAGGGTCTGCCCGGGCTGGGGGCACAGCCCTGGGAGTGTGGGGTCACTGCAGGTGCTGTGCTTGGAAAATGTGCCCAGAACCACTCAGAGCTCCTCAAGTCAGGAGCTCAAAACCTCTATGGTGTGTTTTTCCAGGAGGAAAAGCATCCCATGTACACACAGGAGATCCCAGCCTTGCAGTGCCAGCGTGGGAGGATATTTAACTGCAATTAGCAGCCGTAGTTGGGGGTTTTTTCCCTAATTTCTGTTTATTTTCAAGATATTAGAGCTTAATTTATGTGAAATCTGGTTTTGAGTGAGGTTTAAAGAGCAAGGAAATCCCAAAGTAAATCATCCAGATTGCTCCCTGCTGCCTTCCTGCCAAAAAATGGTATAAAAGCAGTAATGTTAATTAGCAGTTAATGAAAAAAAAACAAAAAAACCCAAAACTAACAGCAGAAAATACTGTTTAAATAATTGATGGAAAGAAAAGTTGAGGGGTGTTAAGTTTTGCACAGTTCCACAGATTAGTGAGGAGCCATTGCAGTGCAATATATCAGGATAAAAACCATGGGTTCCCTCCCCAGTGCTATAAATAACTCCACAGGGTTTGAGGTGGTGAAGAATGTCATGGAAAAAACCCTCTGGAATCTCCTGAAGTGTGAAAATTAATCACTCACAAGCATGTGACAACCTGAGCTCCTCACCCAGAGCTAGGAACCTCACATTATTAATTTCCAATGTGCAGTTTGTATTTTGGGGGTGCTCCCTGACCCCTTGCAGCGAGTTCACCCCAAATCCTCATGGATGGAAGGAAGCTCAGACTGATGATGCTGAACATTCCAGTCCAGGGCCCTTCTGTGCCCTCTTCCATGGGGGCTTTGGGGTGTTCTGAGTGGATTTTGGGGGTCCCAGAGGGAATTTTGGTTTCTCTGGGTTTCCTGTGATGCCTCCAGTTTTTATTTTGTGTATTCCAGGTTCTGTGGTGCCCAGGGTGCAGCTCTGAGCTCACAGTCAGGGTCACTCAGCTCTGCACACAGCAGGGACACAAATCCAAGGACAGCTGGGACAAGTTTTCAGGCCCACAAGCACAGACTTTTGCTGTTTTGCTGTTGTAAAATCCTCACTTTTGGGGCCAGAAGCACCTTTAGATCTTCCCTCGGTGTTTTGACAAAACAAATCAAAGCAGCATCATATATCATGGAAATAAAACATGAGGGAGGATGTCTGGTTTTCCTCATTTTCCTCCTCTTTGTGCCAGGGTGAAAATCTGTTCCTGACTTTGTGTCTCCTTGCTCCCACTCCTGCCCTTCTCTCCACGCTGGCTCCAGGATCCTGACAGCTCGTTAGAACCACGAGAGGTTTGCATGATCAGAGCTGTAATTCCCAAACCTCTCCGTGGCTGGAAGGAACTTCAGGAGCATTATTTATTCAAATTACAGGCATGAAGGACCACATGGGAAATATGGAAGAGTGCCTCCTGTAAATGACAGCTTAGGGAGCATTTCCAATTGCACGAGACAGCTGTATCCCAAAACTTAATCTAATTACTGGAGTGTGGTGAGAAATGTCACCCTGAATCAAAGTGATCCCATCCTCCTGCTCGTGGTGGGCTCTGACCTGCAGATGGCTGTGTTTGGGTAACCTTTAAATCCCAATTCCAGCTCGGGGCTGATGTCAGGCCTTTGCAAAGGGGGATTTGAGCACGAGCAGCTCCATCCCTGCTGGGACATGAGGGATGTGTGCTCCCATCCCAGCACAGGCACCCTCGGCGTGTTCCCCTTTCCCAAACCCCCCTCAGACTGGGCTCCAGTGGAGCTTCAGGGCTGTGAGCAGAGGGAAAGGACTGGCTGAGCTCTGCTCTGCCACCCCCATATGCTTCTCTCTGTTTTGCTGCACATGAACAGCCCTCTGATGGCTTGAAATGTTGAGTTTCTGGAAGGCCCCTGGTTTTCAGCTGCTGGTGTGTGCCAACAAATCTGAATATTCAATCAGATGGGAAGCAGCAGCTCGAGAACATGCAATCTGCTCCAGGCTGGGCTGCACAGCTGCCTGTGCTGGGATGCACATCCTTGGCTGCCTGCAGAACAAAGGGGCACGTTCTGAAAGCTCAGAGCACTTTCTGCTGGGGTTTTTTTCTTCCCTCACTTGTAAAGTGCTGAATTGGCTGTGCTGAAGCCAGCAGGTTGTTGGTTTTCCCTGAGAACAGATGGAAGGGATCAGAAATGCTGGGTTCACTCACGTTGAGCTGACGTGTTCCCAGCCCTCGGTACTGACAGCACCTTTCCTCCTGAGGAGCACAAATGTCATTGACTTTCTGTAGCTGCTGCTTTCCCAGCAAATCCAGGGAGTCAAGGACATGCTCAGCAGCTCGAGGGCTGGTCTCAGACACCAGGCAAGCAGGGATTCCACACTGCAGCTGGAGTGGCCCATCCAAGCCTCATTTGGGTTGGAGAGGTCTCGATTTGCTCAGGTTTGGGGAAACAGCCCTGGCCCAGCTGTTGGGGCTGGGGTCAGTGCCCTTGGCTCAGCTGGACAGAAAACAACCCAAACCCTTGGATTCTTCCATCCAGGAGGTTTGGGAATGGCACAGGGCACAGGCAGCCTTGTGACCAGGATTTCTAAAGGGATTATAAAGGATTAGGATGAGATATCTGAGCATCTTACCAGGCCTCTTGCTGGCAGAGGGTTCAGTGGTGCAGAAAAATCGCCCTGGAAGCAGCAGCTTTTCCCAGAGACAGCAGGGAAATTCCTTGTACAAGCACCCAGCCAGGCTGCTTTGTTGTCAAAGTCTGCTGGTGGCTCTCTGATAAGCCCAGCTCCCTCCCCTGGGGTGACACTGCTGAAGGAAGTGTTGCAGCTCACAGGGACTCCTTCCCAGAGACTTTCCAGAGATAATTACCTCAGCAGGAATCAAATCCAAACAAATGCACTTTCCCCCTTGTTTTAGCAACTTCAGAGCCTGCACTCGCCTCCCTCTCTATTGACAAGTACATTTTTCCTGCTTTTTTAGAGTCATTAAGACAATTAGGGTTTGATTCATAAGAACTCTCCACTGACTTCAAGATAATTGCAAGAATTATCCCCACTGAATTAAACTGGAGCTGCAGCTTCACTGCCAGGGATCCGGGGCAGCCACAGCTGCTCTGGGAATTCCATCCCAGCCCCTCCCCACTCTCCCAGCCAGGAATTCCTGCCCAAATTTCTTATTTGTAGGTGTAACCTCTGAAATGCTTCTTCCATGCCTTTATTTCCAATTGCTGCTTGCTCAGTCTGTGAGTTACTGATGGATGGAGTTTGTTTGCCTGGATTCCAGCAGGGACTGACTCAGCTCTGCAGCCTCTGGAGCAGAGCTGGCACCAGGCTGCCACAGGGATTTGCAGTTCCAGTGCCCCTGTGATTGGGATTTTAAACTGAAGCCCTATTTTATTAATTCAAGGTGAAGCCCTTTGCCACTGCTCTGTGTGCAGCAGCTTTACCTGCCTGTTTGCACAAACTATCTGTTTTTACTCATCTGTAATTATTAAAATTTTATGCTTTTTTGACCGTGTGTCTGCTCAGGAAAGCAAAGATGAAAGTCAGCTGTGGCAACGTTTTCCTTTCAGTTTATTCAGAAGGCCTCAGGAAACTAATGAGATTTATTCTGTGAATTAGTTTATAATTGTGCTTTAACTGCACTGTGACATTTAATAATGTCAGAAGGATTTTGCTTTAGGCAAAGTGATTTCAGCCTCGTAGAAAATTAATTACCACGTGTGTGTGTGTGAGCTAAGTGGTATTTTCAAGGTTAAGCTGCTTCCTCATATTTTGAGGGGAAAAAAATGCACTGAAGATGTGGATGGAGCTTCCTGCCTCCCTGACAAGCAGTGTTAAGTCATCACAAAGCAGATCCCGTTGTTGTTCTGGGATTTATTTTTCCAAATGCACCTGAATTCCTGTGCTCTCGGTGCCCATCCCTGGGGAGCTCCCCCAGCTGCAGCCCCAGCACTTGGCTGCAGGAATCTCAGGGATTCCTCCCCAAAACCTCTGTGCAAGAGCCCATCACCCCAATCTTTAGGAATATTTTCATTTAGTCAGGTCAAAATAATCTGCTTATCTGCATGCCCTTGTGGGGCTGATCTCCAGAGGTTCTTCCAACCCCAGCCCCCTGGGATCCTGTCCTGGATGGGTCAGGACGGGGCTCATCCATTCCTGTCCCTCTTTTCACACAAAATGTTCCCTCTCCATCTCAGATGGGCTTGGTGGTGCTCAAGGGAGGGAGAAAGAAGCAGAGTTGGCTCAGGAGTGTTTTTGTGTGCTCAGAAAGGAAAATTGGGAGCCATTCCATGTCAAACACAACCAAATATTGGCCTTGGAATGAGTCACGTTCCCCACTTCCCTTTGGTGCTGAACTGCTCCAGTGGTGCTGCCCAAAGCCCCCAGTTCCTCATTAACCACCCCAGTTCCTCATTAACCACCCCTGGTCCTCATTAACCACAGCTGTTCCAAATTAACCACACCTGTTCCTCATTAACCACAGCTGTTCCTCATTAACCACCCCGTTCCTCATTAACCACAGCTGTTCCTCATTAACCACAGCTGTTCCTCATTAACCACACCTGTTCCTCATTAACCACAGCTGTTCCTCATTAACCACAGCTGTTCCAAATTAACCACACCTGTTCCTCATTAACCACACCTGTTCCTCATTAACCACAGCTGTTCCTCATTAACCACACCTGGTCCTCATTAACCACACCTGGTCCTCATTAACCACACCTGGTCCTCATTAACCACACCTGTTCCAAATTAACCACACCTGGTCCTCATTAACCACAGCTGGTCCTCATTAACCACCCCTGTTCCTCATTAACCACACCTGTTCCTCGTTAACCACCCCAATTCCTCATTAACCACCCCAGTTCCTCATTAACCACAGCTGTTCCAAATTAACCACCCCAATTCCTCATTAACCACACCTGGTCCTCATTAACCACCCCAATTCCTCATTAACCACCCCAATTCCTCATTAACCACCCCAATTCCTCGTTAACCACCCCACCACACACACACCTTAAAAGAGATGATTTCTCCCCAATATTTAATCATTATAATAACAACTTCAGGGTGCTTCCAATTAACTCAACAATAGCTGTAGCTTGGGCTAATAAATGTTCAGCTGCGGGCCTGGGATTTATTAGGCCAGGAAATGGTTATTGCCTCATAAACAGGAAGCACCTCCAGGTGATTTAATGACTCGTGTTCCTCTCACCCTTCATAAATTGGATCCAATAAACAGCTGAGATGAGAGAGATATTAAAAGTATAAACCCCAACAACAGCAAACTTTCCACTGGCAATTACTTAATGACGAAGCTGGGTTAATAAATCTTGGAAAAGTCACCTCGTGACATCTCTGGGTGACCTGGAGTTGTCACTCAAGGAATTCAAACGATGTTGGATCATTTTATTTTATTTTGTGAGGAGTTGAGTAAATGATTTGGTGATGTGCCTTTGCCACGAGCAGGATGTCCTGCACCCGTGTCCAAGGGCTGTGCCTGTGCACATGCAAATGAGTTGGGAGCTGTTAATGAGGATAAAATCCCGCTCTTCTCATCAGGGAGAAGCTGAGGGGAAGGCTGTGGGCTCCTCATCTTCTGCCATTTTTCAAATGCTGGGCAGGGAGTTACAAATAAAAGGAATAAACCAAGTTTATTTTTTTCAAATGTGTTGTGCTGAGCTCCCCTTTGGTGGTGCCTGGAGCAGCTGGGGAGGCACAACCCCAGCTTTGGGGTTATTTCAGTGGGGTCAGCTGTCAGCTTTGGGGTTATTTCAGTGGGGTCAGTTGTCAGCTTTGGGGTTATTTCAGAGGGGTCAGCTGTCAGATTTGGGGTTATTTCAGAGGGGTCCTGTTGTCACCTTTGGGGTTATTTCAGTGGGGTCAGCTGTCCCACACCTGCAGCCTCTGTTCCCATTCCCTGTTCTCCTTTTTGGGGCTTTCCTGGTACAAAATGGGACTTGGAGTTTGGTAAGGGATGTACCAAGGAGGACCATGGTATTGAAATCCACACTTCTGCACGGTTTGACCTCTCCTTGTAAGGGAGTTTAGGGCTCTGAATCCCACAGACAATCCATGGACAGTTCTGCACTGGGTGTTAACATTAACCTGCTGTTATTTCAGAATAATGAACATTTTTACAATCTCATTCCAGAGTCTGTTTCCCTTCTGTGTTTTCCTGGGCATTTTAAGACCTTTCACGTTGTGTCACCTTGCAAGCTCAGGACTGGAGCCCCTTTGGGAAGGTGTTTGGCCACCCACACTGTGGAAAAGTGTCTGAGATTTTCAGAAAATTCCATTTTAAAGTGGAACTTTGGATTCCACGAGATCCAGAAGCCCCCGTGAATTCCTCCCTGATCATTTCTGCACCTCAGCAAACCCAGACTTATTTCTGTCCATGAAGGATAAATGATACATTTCAGAAAGTTTCATTAATATTGATGAGCTTTACATATGGCTAGTTAGTATTCAAAGTATTTCAATTTGTTAAACAGAAAGAGTTTCAACCATTAATTATGTTCTGGCCATTCCATTTTCATCAAATTGAATGAATCAATGTGTTGGAACAGAACGATGTGTTTGGACCAAAAATATCTTGGCTGTTTCTAAGTGGAAGCAGGACAAAAAATGCCTTGCTCAGCATTTCCTCCTACATTTGCATTACTGTGTTTCATGAATTTATTTTGTTTTCCTGAGGTTATATACAAATATCTGTCCAAGAAGGACTTGCATGGGCTTTTTGTGTTGGGAATGTTATTGCTCCTTGCTTCAAGGTGTGGAACTGAGGCAGAGAGGGGCTCAGGTTTACAGAAATGTTTAACTTGGAGGCATCTGATGCCAATTCTGAGTAAATTAATACAGCCTAGGCTTTGTATTTTAGCAATTAAAACATCTATAAATTAAGATTTTAATCAAAATCAATCAGTTTAGCTGTTTTTCAGTTGTTAATGAACTGCTGGTGGACTAAGAGGTTACTGAGGAGCCATTTCTGCAGTTTAGAGACCACGTAGGTGCTAAAGGTTATTGAACTGAGGTTTGGACTTGTGATATAAATTCTGCACTGAAATGAGACTCAGGCTCAGGCTGGATGGCTGAAGATGTATTTGGTGGTGCTCAGGTTTTGAGAAATGTGTGAGAGGGTTTTTTTTTGTTCTATTTCTCCAGTCAGTCCCCTGGGTAAGTTGTTTTGATGAAACTTGGCAGAGCTATAAAACTTGCAGACATCCCATCCTTGATTCTTTCTTTTTTTTTTTTTTTTTTATCATGGGGCCTTGTCAGAGTGTCAGAGAAGAGCAGAACTTGCAGATGCAACAAATCTGAAAAAGGGATTTTTATTTTTTAACTATAAAGCTGCAAACAGCAAAGAGATGTTCTGGTTGGCAGGAAAAAAAGTGCAAAATGCTGTAAGTTTTGCTTTTATTTTGAGACCTGGAGGTAAAAATGCCTTGAGTTTGTTCAGCCTGGAGGAGAGGAGCTTCAGGGTGAGCTAATTGTTGGTGTTCAGGTGCATGTTCCCCTTTGGCTGGGGGGAGAGCAGAGCTGGTTCTGCTCCTCCTCCTCAGAGCTGCATTAATGAGTGCTGATAAATGGGGAATTGCTGCTCATGAAAAGTAGGAACTATTTAGTACAATAGTAATATATTAAAAATAATTACACAGTAACTAATAATAAATACATTAATGAAACAGAGCCTTCAGCTGTGCCCTAAAGTTGCAAACCAGATGAGTTTTCCACCTGCTTCCTCCTCCTGGTGACAAAATGCTTCATTTATTCTCCATGCAGAATAATAACCTTTCCTAGCAGGAATGTTATTTATTAATTCCTAGTAACACAACCTCCCTATGGCTTCTGTGACGCTGCATAGCTGGGACAACACCCAAAATTCCAGGTGTGTGTGCTGGGGGGGTGACTGGCCTTTGGAAATGTCCATCCAACCAGAGCAAAAGGACTTTTCCCTCCCCAGCTTTAGGAAGTGCTCAAACACTTAAGGAGCTGATTTTCTCCTTTCCTTGGCCCATCCTTCCTCCTGCCTGGTGCTGCTGGATGCAGCAGGATGGATGGATGCAGCAGGATGGATGCTGCAGGATGGATGCAGCAGGATGGATGGATGCTGCAGGATGGATGGATGCAGCAGGATGGATGCAGCAGGATGGATGCAGCAGGATGGATGGATGCAGCAGGATGGATGCTGCAGGATGGATGGATGCAGCAGGATGGATGCTGCAGGATGGATGGATGCAGCAGGATGGATGCTGTGGGATGGATGCAGCAGGATGGATGCAGCAGGATGGATGCAGCAGGATGGATGGATGCTGCAGGATTGATGCAGCAGGATGGATGGATGCTGCAGGATGGATGCTGCAGGAGCCCCTGGAGCATGAGAGGGGTTTGTTAGCAGAGCCCCTCTGACAATATCCCCCATGAGGGGATGATGGGAACAGCTCCAGGCTCCCAGTGTGGTCCAGCAGGCAAACACACCAACAATTAAGGAATGAAACCAGGGGAGTGGCTGCCTGAAGGGCAATAAACGGAGGTGATGTACAAAGCACTCAGAGGCAGGGGCTGCTGCAGCTGGAACCGTTCAGAAGGCACTTACCAAATTACACAACTCCACAGGAGTTGGCTGCCAGAGGCAGGAGAGCTCTGGGGAAATCCCAGGTGCTGCAGCTGCTTTGTTTCAGCAGGTTCTCCTCACTCTCCAGACAGGAATTCCATCAGGGAGGGCTGGAAAGGGAGGGCAGCTGGGGGCTGCTGCCTGGTGCCTTTGTAGGAGCAGCTGGAGAGTGTCTGGTGCCCATCAGGCTGAAGGGAATGCATGTTCACATTTGTTAAATAATCATATTTAGTGAATAATTCAGTGGGTGAGTTCCTCCTGCCGTGCCCTTGGAGATGCTGGTGCCTGGAGGTCTTTGTCTCCTCCTTGAGAGCAGCCTGGTGACTGCTGTTGGTCTGAAAGTTGTGTTTGGGATGGGAAAAGGCCCTTGGAAGCCTGGAAGAGCCTGGTGATGTTAGGAAATGAACATTCTGAGCCTTTCTTGATGGGTCCATGATGCTTTTTGAGGAACTGCTGTAATAAAAATACCTGGTCTTGGTGACCTGCAGTGTGAGGCTGCCCCTGGATTTCGGTGCTGTAAAATTCTCAAGATCCTTTTTATCCTCCCTTTTTGTGCATAAGGATTACAGGAAATGCCTTTTAACAGAGCAGGAATGTTCCAGGACTGCTCCTGATTTATCTCCACCCTATTTTACACCACATTTTTTGCAGTACTAAAAAGACGAGATGACTTTTAATGTGTCTATAATGGTAGCAGAACAGATGAGAATAAAATCAGGTTCTTCAGATCAGGAGGTTTATATCCTGATGCAACCCTTTGGCTGGCAGGCAGACACCCAGGATTGCTCCCTGTGCTCCTGTGGGTGTTTCAGGATCACAGTTCATGTCCTGCTGGCCAGGAGCTCTCTCAGCTGGGACATCTGCCATCCTGCTTTCCTGTCAGCATCTCCTTCCTGCTGGAAAACGTGGATCCTCACTGAGAATATTCCCACCAGCCAAGGATGAGCAATGTCACTCCATCCCCAGCAGAATTTCAGAGCATTTCTGGGACTGTTTTGCAATCTTTTGCTGTGCAGAATTGCTGCTGTCTTTCTGTTTCTGAGTGCAACTCAACATTTCTCCACTTCCTCCCAGAAATCCCCTCTCACTCGGTAAAATCTGCTGATGACAAATGGTGCTAATAAATTCTTTTGCCACCCAGACTGATTTGTGGTGGTGCTGGCTTGGAGGTCAGACAGGGCTGCTATTTCAAAAGCCTGTGGTGTGCTGAGTTAGAACTCCAATTCCTCCCCTCCATGAGATGGAAACTGTTTTTTATCCAGCGTTTCTGCCAGCCCTAGAGAGATTTTGTGCTCTGCTTTTCCTTGGTTTATCTCTGAGAAGGGAAGGATGCAGCCCTGGAATGGACAATGATTATACACATCCCCTCCTTCCATCCCACGTGCTTTAAGTGAACTTCATCCTGCAATATCTGCACTTGCAGGGCTGCAAATGAGAGAGGGGAGGGAGCAAGTTTGGAGCAGAAACAAAAACAATTGCAATAAAATCTGTAAAATTCCCAGTGCTGGAGCCGGGCAGGATCTCAAACAGCTCGGTGCTTGTAACGTGGCAGGATGCTTTATGATGGTCCATTCCCACAAGGTGAATTAAAACAAGGATTAAAAAGCCCTTATAAATCAGATTTTATAGCTGCCTAAACCACCTGCAAACTGTTGGTCCTTGTTTTCAAAATCTGCCATCATTCTGCTGTCAGAGTGATCCTGGTTTCATTAGCAGGGCTGGCATTGCCTGTGCTGGCAGAAGCCACCAGCTGCATAAATTACCCTGAGTGTAATTGTGAGCAATGTCTTCATTTTGTCAACACATTCCAGAGTGCCAAGGATGCCCTTTGTGCACAATTTTTAATTGTCTCTGCTGGATGTGCTTTCAGCAGATCTCACCTCAGGGAGGAATGACAGACAGGCTGACGTGGGCCATGGGTGCTGATGTGAAATGCAAGGAGAACATTCCCCACGGGGCTGGCTGCTGTTTGTGAGTTCAGAATTCAAAGGGGAGCTTGAAATGCTGAGGATGAGCGAGGGAGCGTTCTGGGGCCAGTGTAGCACAGAGAAACCTTGTAAATGAAAATCTTGATTTCCCTCAGTGCAGTCATTCCTCCATCAGAGGTTCTTAGCTTGCAGCAGTGCTTTGGAACATGGCACAAAATCTGTAAAATCTGTGTGGGCCCCAGCACATCGTGTGTGACCAAAATCAACATCTGGGTGACCAAAATCAACATCTGGGTGACCAAAATTAGCATCTGGGTGACCAAAATCAGCATCTGGGGTGACCAAAATCAGCATCTGGGGTGACCAAAATCAGCATGTGGGTGACCAAAATCAACATCTGGGGTGACCAAAATCAACATCTGGGGTGACCAAAATCAGCATCTGGGGTGACCAAAATCAACATCTGGGGTGTGCTTTGCCTTTCTTCAGGGTTCCCCCAGTGCTGGAGGCATTAAACCCCTGGGAGGTGACAATGGGCTGCAGGTTCTGTGTCACCACTTTGGTGAATTGTCTCAAAGTCCTTTGGAGAAAGGAGGTGTCCATAAATGTGTAATTAATGAACATGAGAGGAGCAGAGGGCAGAAATCACAGCTGTACCCGAAATCCTGGGCAGCCTGTGCTCAGGGAGCTACTGTGGGCCAGGAGTGAGATTTACAGCTCAGGACTTCACATCAAAAGTGACTTTTTTTTCTTTAGTTTTGAGTAAAAAACAATTTTAAAGCAAACAAAAAGCCCCAAGGGAGAGTCAGGGAATTGTTAAAGCTCTCCAAGGCGCTGTGCTGGGCTCAGAGCTCTCCATCCTCTTTCCCTTTAAGAGCTTGGGCTGAGGTGACCATGGCAGGAAAAGCTTTTCCCATCAATCAGGGCTGGATTCTGGCTGCCAGTGCAGCCAGAGCCAATTTAGCATCTGCTCCAGCCTGGGATCTGTGTCACTCCGAGGTTTGAACCTGCTCAAAATCCTATTAAAGCCGGTGCTAAGGCCCCATAAACTGAGCTGGGTTTAGTGCAGATCTACTTTTCAGATTTCAGATACCTCAGCACATTTGGAGCTGTTTTGGTCAGTGAATTTTGGATGAGCTGTGGTTGAACTTGGCTGGGACAACAGGATGTGGGTCCTTCTCTGAAATTAGAGTGGAATGTGCAATGTGCAGTCCTGCTCCCATTTAAAGGTTTCAAAGATATCAAAGTATAAACCCATGAAAATTCATGCATTTTTTTGGTATTTTTATATGAACTGCCTGGGCTGTAGCACTACAGAGTTTTGGCAAAAGCAAAGCTGAAATTCAATGTACAGGGAGGGCATTAACCTTGCTCATAGGGGTCAGATTTTCTATCATGCAGCATCATAAGGTTAAGCCACTTTTTTCCATGACATTCCTGTATTCCCACTGACTTCGGGAGAATTAATTTTCCTCCCCTAAAAATTGGCTGGGGTAAAGGTTCTATTTTCATTTTTTCCCTTTCACTTAGGTAGGTTTATTGATCTAAAGGCACACACAGCACTTGTGCCTTGGGCAGAGAGCAGCATCTGCCCTGCAGGTGATGTCTGGGTGCAATGTTCAGTTGTGACAGGGGCCGAGCTCTGCCCCCCCTCCTTGGCACTGAGTCACTCCACAGGCATGAGCCAAACCTGGTACAAATAACCTGGCAACAAAGGGCCCCCCTGGCAGCAATTCTGGCTCTTCCTGATCACTGATGTGTCACTGGAACAGGAGAATTCATCCCTGATAAACTCACAAAAGTCCGGAGTTAAAAACTCCTTCTGGGCTGACCTGGGGTTTTGGGATTGGGGTCGTGGTTCAGGGGGATTTCTGGAGTATCAACATAGCAAAGTAAATATTCCCTGGAAGTAAATATTGGATCTCCATCTCTGCCATGATGTGCTGAACTCAGCAGGACATTTTCTGTTGGCTTCCCTGTGCCCAGCCTCCTATGAGCATGTTTTATTCATTAACCCCAAAACCTTGTGAAGGAATAAGTGACAGCATTATTAAACATTTGCTGCCCTCAATTTATCCCCCCTTAAATTCTGCTGGGGCTTTAATAGCTCAGGAAAAAAGTTTGCAAGGTGATGGAGCAGGACTCCATCTGTTCAGACAGATGAAAGGGAGCAGAGGACGATTTGGGAAGGATGAACACTGAAGGCTTTGTTATTGCTCGTGCTGAGCTTAATTACAGAGAGTGGGGACCCATAAATCCACCTGCAGGATGCACTGATGGCTCTGGGAGTGCACACCTCACTCCCAGGCAAAGTCAAAGAGTTTCCAGCTGGAAGTGACCCATCCAGGCTGGGAAGGGAATTCTGGCAGAGGGAATGGCTTTGTTCCACGTCCTGCTCCTGGTGGTTTAGGGGAGAGCCTGGGCTGGAGGAGCAGGGCCCTGGAATGCTCTGGCCCACCCCCTCCTCAAAGCAGGGTCTGGACTAATCAGAACAGCAATTAGAACAGCAATTAGAACCTCCAGGATGGACCAGGAGCAGATCCATTCGGACCTTGAAGTCCTCCAGGGATGGAAACTCTGCAGCCTCAGAGGGAAACCCATTCCTGTTGGAGCCCCTCGTGGTGAGGAAGCCTTTCCCAAGGTTTACATGGAATTCCCCGGGTTTCAGCTCGTTCCCTTTGCCCCTGGTGCTGCCAGGGCAGCAGAGGAGGATCAGGGTTTGTGCTCCTCAGCCTCCAGCAGGTCCTGGGGATGGGACCCCCGAGCCCTCCCAGGATTAGGGGGTCCTGCCTCCCCCCCTCCCCTTGCCTGGCAGCTGCTCCAATCCCACATTCATCCCACTGAAATTCATACCCAGGACAACTGACACTTAAAGATTTATTTAAAAAAACAAAAAAAAACTTCTGAAAAAAACTGCCTTTAGTCAATTAGATACTTGTGAAGTTTCCACCAAACTTGCAATGAACTCTTGGTTAATCTGCCATTGTCATAAAGAGTAAATTTTGCTAAAATAGCAAATTTCCCCCATGAAACCAATAATTAGAGCTGGTGATGTGTTTTACAATCACTTTGAACAATAAGTAGATATATTTTATTGGAGTAATGTCACCCCTTCCATTAAAAAAAAAAAGTTGCAAAATTGGTTTTTATTTTCCTCAAAGGTTATCTGGGTTTATCTCCCCTGGAGGAACCAAATTCCCTAAGGACAGCCTGGATTACTTCTCCAATTACAGCTGCTCTCCTAACTAACAGTTTTTAGAGATTCCCTTTTAATGCTTTTTACACCTCCTGAAAATGCCAGCAATATTGCTCATAAATCATTGTCCTTTCCTTTAGCTCTCCTGGATTAATACAAATTCACTTTAATTACCTCTCTGTTTGGATCAAGTGCCTCTGATCGTGCCTGGGTCTGGGGTGGGGCAGCTCAGGGCAGCTCCTTAAAGAGCTGGGCTGGAGGTTGGGGTCACTAAATAGGGAAGGAGATTCCGGGAAAGGGATTTATCCTCTGGGGGAAGCTCCAGCGCGGCTTCAGGAGCTTTATTCTTTAACTGGGTGCGTCTCTGAGTGGTTTTCTTTGGATGTTTTCCTCCTTAAGCTGTCGGCTTTGTCCGCAGGTCTTTGAAAGGAGTGGGTGTGAATTGGGGGCGGTGGGAACTGCCCCAGGCGCTCCTGGCGTGTGCCAGTGAAAGGTGATCCCAAACACATCCCTTTCCAGTGGAAATCAGTGTTTGTTTGGGGCTGGGAACAGCTCCTGGCTGTGCCAGTGAAAGGTGATCCCAAACACATCCCTTTCCAGTGGAAATCAGTGTTTGTTTGGGGCTGGGTGATCCCAAACACATCCCTTTGATCTGGAAATCAGTGTTTGGGGCTGGGAACAGCTCCTGGCTGTGCCAGTGAAAGGTGATCCCAAACACATCCCTTTCCAGTGGAAATCAGTGTTTGTTTGGGGCTGGGTGATCCCAAACACATCCCTTTGATCTGGAAATCAGTGTTTGTTTGGGGCTGGGAACAGGCAATCTTGCTGTTTGCAGGAGCCAGCAATGTTTGGTGTTACCGATCCTGTGGCTTTTTGCCCACTTGTGGTTTATGGAAGGATTCCCAAGCTCCATCCCTGCATAAAGTGCTCCTCAGCCACCCTGGGGATCCTCTGGGGTATAAATGCCATAGTTTTATATCCGTGCTGTGCCAGAACAAGCACACTCGGCTGTGCTGGGATGACAAAAATCCTGATTTATACCCCTGGGGAGCGGAGTCCAGAGGTGGGAACAGAGGTGAGAACAGGGGTGTAACCTCCCGTGCAGCTGCCTCCGCTGCCTCCTTAAGGAAACATCCATTTCCCTGCTAAATACCAAGGGAAAAAGGCCTCTGTGCGCCCCATTTTTCTCTGGTGACGTTTTGATGTGATTAAATTCACGGTGCTGCAGAGAAATATCGCCCAGCAGAGCTCCCAGCCCGGGCAGGAGCCGAGCCAGCCAGGCCCTCCCTGCCCGCTGCAGCACACACTGAAATGTTCCCTCCCTGCACGTCACGTTTTCCTCTGCAGGGAGAAAATCCCCTTCCAACCGAGCTAATGAATTTATCCTGGGCTGCCTGGTGATGTGGTTCTGCTCTCCTGTTCTTTTTTTTCCTCTCTTGGGAGGTGATGTGGGTGATTCTGTGCTGGCACAGCTCTGTGTGGCCCCAGAGCTGGAAAGTTTGATTTTCAAAGGATTCCTTATTTCCCAGAAATATTTAAAATAGCAGCTGGGATTGGTTATAGGGTCTTGCAGTGGTGTGGGTTGGAAGGAACCTTAAACCCATCCCGTTCCAGGGACACCTCCCACCGGCCCAGGGTGCTCCTTGTTATTGTACCAAAAGTCATTTTCAGGGTCACAAAGTGAGAAAATGGATGAGCTGGCAACGAGATCCCAGAGTTTTTGTGCTCATAAACACCCTGCCCTCCATGGTCACCTTGTGGAGGGATTCAGTGAATTTATAGAAACGCACAGGGAGGTTAAACAAGACCTGTGCAAGTCAGTACAGAACAATTTCTGTGTTGAGCTGGTCACTGAGCAGCTGCCAGCCCCTGGGCCAGTCCTGGGCAGGAATCTCCTCTCCCTCACCTGAGAGCCTTGGGGAGGGCGTGTGGCTCAGGAGGGGGGGATGCTCCGTGCCCTGAGCTCTCTCCTTTGGTGACATTGGCAGAAGTCACTAAGCCACTTAGTTTTTCAGTGCATCCCATAAAATGCAAAGTGTGTTTGATGAGAAACCACTTACCCCATTCTTTACAGCGTGCAGACAGAGTTATGAGCTTGGCCAGCAGCTTCCTTGATGAAAGAATAAAGTAGATTTTTTTTTTCTTCCACCCTTCGAAATGGGCAGAATAAAAATTTTAATTACTTGTTTGTCTATAAATAATTCAGAGGCGCTATAGGTCGTGCTCATACACATGCACACACGAGAGAGATGCAGATCTTGTGCCAGAAAATGGCTGCAGCCTCTCCCAGGTAGTAAATTTTCCATGGATTTATGGGCAGTGCCAGGCACAGGGAATTCGTGTGTCAAGGTGATCAGCAAAGGGCAGCAGGAAGGGGCTTCTCCCTCCTGGGAAGGCACCAGGGTCTCTCTCTCTCTCTAGGGAGATTTAGGCACAGAATATGTGTGTATGGATAGATGTATGGACAACAGAAGGAGCTGAGAAATCCTTGTACTGGGAAATGAAATGTTTTCAAAGGAGTGTAAGAGTTTGAGGCTCTGTAGCAGCACAGCTGATGGAGGAGCTGAGGCATGAAGGAGTTATCAATATTAAAAATACCCTTCAGTGACATCAGAGCCTTTCTGTTCAAGGAAAAAACCCTTCATTATTTACTGAAACTGCCCAGACCCTGCACTCCTCCCTCCACGTGCCTGCTCTGCTGCCAGGCTGCCTTGACTGAGGGTTATTTTCTCTTTTCTCATGCACTATTTCCTGTGATGAGCTGAAAGAGAAGGGATCTGCCTTAAGGAAAAAGACACCTGAAGTCAGGTCCAGAAAAGAAAGTGGGCTCTGGGGCGTGGAAGACCCCATTTATGATGGATCAAATGTTCAATTAAAGTCATTTAATGCTGCAAAATATCTCCATTTCCACTGCAGCTCTGCCTCTGGAGCTGTCTTGCCCCAGCAAGGACTGAAATCTGCCTGTGGGGCAGAGCCAGGGATGTGAGGGAGCTGGGGATGGATCATTACTGCCCAAGTAAGCATAAAATATTCATGTATTTTCCCACAGCTCTGCTTTGGGAAAATAAAAACTGCCTGTTTCCCCCTATTTACTGCCGTGGGCTCGTGGTAATCACCCATTACAAAGTCACTCCTAAGGAAGTTAAAGCCTGAGTGGTGCTGTGGGATTCCAGCAGGTATGGAAATTACTCTACCAGGGACCATTTCTGCAGCCCTGGGATGGGTTTTTATCCCATGGCTGACCAAACATCGCTGCTTTATTGCCCACCAGGATGGGAGCTGGAAGGAAGAGGTTTCCTGCATTTTCCTCTCCAAAAAGTGGCTTTTGTGGGGTGGGTGAGGGCTGGACCTTCCCAGTGGCCTTTCCTGGGGGATGGAAGTGATGCTCTCACATCCCAGGCCATGAACAGCTTTAATTTGGGTGTTTTTCCAACAGAAAGAGGGAGCTGGGAAGTGCTAAAAGTTGAGAGCTGGAAAGTGAAGCTCTGGAGAAAAAGCTAATTCCCATTTTTCTTTTTTAGCAGCCACCCAGGCTCAAATTCATTGGCCCTGTTGTGCCAGGAGCTCACCTTGGAAATCACGGTGACACTTTATCTGCAGCCTGGGAGTGCAGGGAGCCAGGTCGTGTAGCCCAGAGCCCTCTGGAATAAATGCTGCAGCAGATGAATTAAAAAATCATAAAAGAGTTCCTCAGCTGGTTTATGTGCTGGCAATTGTGCAAATGTCAGCAGATGAGACAGATTTCAGAGAAAAACCCTCCAGAAACACCCACGGGGGTCTGGGTTTTGTGTTGTGGTGACACTGGGTGTGTGGAAACTTCTGCTTTTGGAAGGTTTGGGGCAGATTTTGAAATATTTCAGTGGTGACATCATCAGGCAGACACAAACATTCCCCTTTCCCTCTAACCTCGATCCTGGGCAGGTTTTTCCAAGAGCTGTGGCGGTGCCCCTGTGCTGGGTGTGAGGGAGGCTGCAGAATTCAGCCCCAGGCTGGAGCTGCAGCTCCTCTGCTGCCCTGAGCTCTTCCAGGCTCTCTCTAGGAAAATTCCAGCCTCCAGGAGTGTGGCAACGAGCCCACTCATCATTAAATCTTGGCTTCCAGGCAGGTTGTACCTGGGTTTGACCCGGAGATTTTGGGTTCTTTGTTCTAAAAATCATATTCACCACTTGGATCTGAAGCAGCTTCCCAGATGGCCTCAGGATACTTGGGAAAAGGCATTAATTTGGAGCAAGGATGGCAATTGTGCTCACAGGAGAGCAAAAGGGACTGGTTTGCTGCTTTGCTTTATTGGATGACCAAGCAATTCATTATTTGTGTAGGAATCTTATTTTCCATTGCTGGCTGATCAGCCAGTCAGGACTGTAAATCTAATTAATTCCAATACATGGGATTGCAAGAAACAGTGTTTCTATTTGGGTTCAGAAGGAAGAGATAATTATCCCACCAGAACTTCAGTGCTTTGGAACTCACTCCTTGGCAGCCCTGCAGCTCGAGCTCTGGGCAGGGTGGGAAGTCCAGGAAGGGAATGTGATGATTAAAAATGAATTTTTTGCTTCTTGGACGGTATCAGGAGCTCAGCTCGGTTTGTTAGGAGAGGGCATCTGTCTGCCTGCCTTATTAGATGAGGAAAAGGCAAATACAAACAGGAGGAGCCAGTCCAGCTCCCTACCAGGCTCCCACTTTGCCAAAAGCTGCTGCTCCTGCTCCGTGGTGGCTGCAGCTGGGGTGCATCTGCTGCCCCTGCTCCTGGGGGATCCCACTGTGTCCAGGAGAAGGAGGAAAACAATGTGGGAAGGGCACTTCTGAGACAGAAAACCTGGGCAGAGAGGAGAAAACTCTGCCTTTGGTTTCATCTGTCAGCAGGAGCTGCCTGAGGGTTGGAGTCCTTGGGATGAATTCCTGGGCTCCTGCTGTTGGAGGGGCTGTGATCTCAGGCAAGGAAAACAGGCAGTGGTCAGCAAAGGGGGCCCAAATTCCTCTCTGCTGTAGGAATCCTAAAAAATGCTGAGAACAGCCCAGGGAGCCCATCCTTGGAGTGCTGAAAGCACTAAAACCTCTCCAGCAGCCACGGATTCCTGGGAGGAGCATGGACACTGGCACTGATGTGAATGAAAACTCTGCTTAACTCACCCTGTAAAAAATTAACCCCATTGAGTACAAATTTACTCCCTACAACACATTCCAAAGCATGGAATGGCCCCACTGGCGTTTCCTATAAACCCTGCTGAAATTTGGGATGAGCCACCAAGCTTTTTTTGGCATTTTTAGGGTAGAAATCCTTCACAGGGACTTTTTCTGGGATCTCTGAGACTTGGAAATTGATATTGTTATAGTTCTTGAAGAAAACAGTGTGGGACAGCTACAGCTTCTGCTGCTCAGCTTTGATTCAAGCCTCTTCATGTTTATTTTGGAGAGAATCAGGAGGCATTTGGGTGTTGCTAAATATAGATGGGATGACTCAAAGGGAACGCTGAGGTCCGGATTTGGAGCAGTGAATCAGGGAGATGCTTTGAGCACCATCAAACCCCACTTCAGATTCCCCAAGCTGCCAGCAAATGTAAACAACAGAACTGAAGAAAACATCTTGTTTGGGGCTGTGTTTTTAGGCAGATGAGGCTTGGAGAGAACCTCAGAGGCATGGGAGGGGTTTGATGCTGCACTCCTTGATAATTCCTGCATATGTGGCTTTCCCCCCCCCAGAATTTGGACATTTACTTGGTTTCTAAAGGAGAGGGACTGATATTCAGGTGTTAAACTGAGCACTGACCTTTGCCTGACCATCCCTCCACAACTTTGGGCCTTTTTAAGGTATTTAATCATCTCAAGAAACACATGGGCATAAGTTCATAGAATTCCAGGATGGTTTGTGATGGAATAACCTTAAATTTCATCCCCATGGGCAGGGACACCTTTCCCTAGACCAGACTGCTCCAAGCCCTGTCCAGCCTGGCCCAAAGTTGTTTGGTTTTGGTGGTTTTTTTATAGGTGGTTGTTCTCATTTTTATAATCTGAGGTGGTTTGGAAAATCCCAAAGAGCATCAGTTCCCACATTTAGGCAGGTGGGCACCTCCAGAAAACTCATCCACAGAGGACCTGCCACTTTAGCCAGCAGGAGGAAAGATTGTAACCCCCAAACCGATCCCACATCAGTTTAATTTCTGCTGTAAATGTGTGTGATGATCACACAGGTAATCTCCAAGAGTGTTTATTCTAAATCTGAATTTCAAGCCCTGGCTTTTCCCACGGATTCCATTCTTTTGGCTACAGCTGCAACCTTGCAGCTCTTAGTGCATCTCCAGCTGCATTTCAGAACTTTCACGTGCCGGGGATGAAATGAGGGAGCATCAGTGCAGGCTCTGAGCCCCAGCACAAATCTCCCTCTCCTCTGGAGCTGACCAAGAGCTGCTCAGCTGAGCCTGAAATGCAGCTGCCTCAGCTTTAAAATGCCATCATTTTTGTCTGGCCCTGTGTGGGCACAGAAATATCGATGCAGTTGACCACAAGTGCTAAAGAGAGACAAATCAGTTTTGTAGTCAGAGCTGAGTGGGTGAACTCACAGAGGCCTCACTGGGGTGGATCCTTTGAAAAAGGAGCAGATTTGTAAATGATGAGGTGGGTATTGCTTTTAAGGAGAGGAATTACATGTTGGTTTTGTTAAAAGGCTTTCTGTTCGTGGCGCTGCTTAATTAAGGTGATTTTTTTCATTACAAGGAAAAAAATCCCTTTACAAAGAGGCTGTAGAATGTTAGGTGGAGTTCATGCTGCACAGAGGGAAGGACTCAGGATATTGAATAAAGAACAATCACTGTTCTAGAGGCCTGAATTTCCCATTTCTTGCCTCTGTCCAGAGTGGGATTCTCATTTTCCTGCAGCCCTGACAGGCAGGAAGTGCCTTTCTGCTCAAAATGCATTTCTTTAATTTCTCAGAAAAGGATTTCTTTAATTTTTGAAGTGCTGCGTTTCTGCCTTTCCAATGCTGGGCCTAAGACAATTCCTGCCAAATTTCCAAAGGGAACAGAGCGAATCCAAGTGCTTTCTATCACACATGAAACCTGTATTGACTCTGAAGCTGGGAATCCTAATCAAGTAGAGTGCATTATCAAGTCTGATAAATCTTAACAGACCTTCTAATCAATGCAGGCTGCAGCGTGTGCCAGAGCACACAGCCAGCTCAGGAAATACGATTTTCGGGAAAGGCACCGGATTCCTGCACGTTTATTTAGGATGAGCGTCTGAGTTATGGCATTGCAGCTTTATGGAGGGGTTTAAGGTGACTCTGAGCTGAAATCAGTGAGCCTTTAATCCCAGTTCAGGGCTTTTTTCAGCTCTCACAGCCCAGGGGTCCCACAGGAAGGGAAGCAGGTTTTTTGGGGGGGCTGTGCTGCTTGGATCAGGTGTGTGTGCCCCAGTGTGCCCCATTCCTTGTGCCCCATTCCTCACTTCTCCCCCTGTTTATCCCTTTGCCAAGGTCCCAGGAGGAGCTGAACCTCCCAGACCTGGGCAGTGGGAAGCCACTGATGTCCCTTTGCAGCTCAGGGAGCCCAGGGCTGAGCTGAGCTGAGTTTTCCATGCCCCCAGCCCTGATGCTTTTGGCAATCCCCTTATTCCCACTGCTGCTCACACATCCCAACAGATTGGCCACCTCCAGGGGGCTTTGGAGCTGGCTCTGCCTTTGGGATTTGGGGATGAGAGCAGGGGAAGGGGCTCCTGCTGTGGGGGACAATTCCAAGGCTGTGAGTTTGGTCCCCAGATCCCATCCATGTAAGAGCTGGGCTTGATCCTTGTGAGTCCCTCCCCACTCAGAATATTCCATGGAAGTGGGGTTTTGGGAACAGAGCCCTCAGGCTGCCTTGGGCACACACAGGGGCTGTTCCAAGGGGCTGTGGGTGGTGTTTTTGTCCTTGCTGGCTCCATGGGGGAATTCCTGAGGGGGCAGAGGTTCCTGTGCAGGGCAGGGCTGGACTGCAGCCTTCGCTGGGTGCAGCTCCCACCCCACATCTCTGGGGCAGCTGCAGGAAGAGTGATCCCTGACCTCGGGATGCTGCAGGAAAAAACTCTTGTTACTTCTCTCAGCTGCACATTTATTAAATTTCCAACCTGAAGAGCTCTCCCCCTGCCAGGATTTCTGTAAAGAAGAGGGATAACCTTGGCAGGCTGCTGAAATCCCTTGGCAGGGGCAGGCCAAGCGCTGCCCGTGCCCCGAAGGCCGACGCTGCTAAATCCTCCCTGGGGCTGCTGCTTTATTCCCACAGGGCTGGGACTCAGCAGACACTGCAGACCAAGATATTTCAGCCCCTCTTCTCCCTTCACTCGGGGAAATTACATCTTGCTGGGTAGTTTTTAATCTGTCGCTGGGGAAATGACAAGTGAGCGTGATTTAATTTTGTGATAGCGCTGCATTAGGTGACCACGTTTTGTTGCTGTAAAAGAGGCATTTGGAGTGGTGGCATGCTCTGATTTTCCACTTTTGACAGCCTTGTTTCCTGGAGCCTGACAACAAAATCTCAGGAATGTTCAGAGAGGCTCTGCTGGTGAGGCCTGGTTGCCCGTGGGGAGGTGTTTGGGAAATTGGGAAATCCTGGGTGTCACAGGAGCACCCCGAGGCTTTGGCACCATTTTATTGGGACTTGTCAAAATGTCCTTGTCTCTGGTGACAGTGACAGGACCCAGGGCAGGGCTGGAGCTGTGGCAGGAGAGGTTTAGGTTGGATTTTGGGAAAGGTTCTTCCCCCATAGGGTGCTGGCACTGCCCAGGCTCCCCAGGGAATGGGCACGGCTGCCAGAGCTCCAAAGTTTGGAAAACACTCCCAGGGTGCCCAGGGTGGGATTTTGGGGTATCTGTGCAGGGCCAGGGGTTGGGTCAGAGGTCCCTGGGGTCCCTTCCCATTCTCTGATTCCATGAAGGAGCACCAAACCAAATTGGCTTTTCCACATCTCCCTCCTGCCATGAGCAGCCAAGTTGGTTTCTGTTATTTTTTCCTGATCCTGGTACAAATTCATTGTCAGTGAGGAGTGGCAGCCTCTCCCTCAGCATTGCAGCTGGGGAGGAGATGAAACACTGGGAATTCTCTTGGGCACACACACACCAGGAAAAACCACAGCAAACTGGGCTTTGTTTCTGAGTCCTGAGCAGAAGAATGTCTGTTCTATAAATCAAGAGTAACACAGTGGGTGTCACTGATTTTTTATCTTGATAGCAGTGAGATAAGGAAGAGCTGGTACTGCTGTGCATGACTCGGGGAAAACGTTGTCTGGAAAAGTGTTTACAATTCCAGGCACTTGTGTTCAGTGGAGATAAACAGAAACAGACACAGAGCAGAGGTTCCAGGAGATGATTAACAGGGGGTTGGGATACTCCTGCTTCCTTGGCTCATCACAGCACAGGGAAAAGGAGGGACAGGCAAAAATGAAAGCTGAGGTTGACATCAGCTTAAATGGACAAATGTGAGAAGTTTCCTTCTCTTTAGAACAGCTCAATATTCATTTCAAGCAGGTTTCTGGCAGGAAGGGTACAGGTGAAAAATCCCTGCTTTGAGGATTGTGGTTTATTAAACTTTATTTAAAAAAAAAGAAACAAACTCTAACCACCCAAACAACAAGAGGTGTAACATTAGGACATTTTAATCTTACCATTATGTCCTCTATTTTAATTGATGAGCAAATTTAGCCTTCTCTGTTTTAATTAATCAGAGAATTGCTTTGGTCTTTTCCAGGACACAGTCTGTCCTGGTTGGAAGTTGTGTCCTTCTCACAGGGAGTTGACTTAAATAGCTCCATATCAGAGAGTGAATTAAACTGAGCAACCAAACCTTCCCAGCAATTCAGGAATTCTCAGTCACAGCCTCACCAGCAAAGGAGGGAGAACAGGGATTTTCCTTGCTCTGATTCCAGGAGAAACCAAGTGCAGGGGAAGGAAGGCAATGCCATCACTGTCCCTGCTGTCCTCTCCCATCCCACTCCTCAGATTTCTGGAAAGCTCCTCTGCTCCCACAGCCCTTCATTGGGGTTTGGGAATTAAATCCAACACCCTCACGTTGAGGCTGGTGTTGATTTGACAGTTCTGTGCCAGGTTGTTAAAGGGCTCCCAGGAAAGGCACTCACCTGGGTTTTGTTCCTCTGGAAAGTCGCTCCTGGTGCTCCTTCTCAGCCCTGCCAAAATAAGTTTGAGCTGGTGCCTGCAGGGAATGGGAATGTGCACTCCAGCAAGGACGCCTGTGTTCATACAGAATTCATGAGTGCATGTTAAACGCTGCTATAAAAGGACATTTCTTGTCTCCAGCTAAATTGACAGCCCCTCTTTCAAATATCAACTCCTTGTGCTTGGGAAATCAAGACACATGATTGCCTCTTTTTTTCAGCTAAGTAAAAGGATTTCTTTTTAATGTCTGGGTGAGTGAAAATCTCTGCTATTTGCTGTGATGTTTCCTTTCAAGAGGCACTGCTTTGTTTTGGTGGATAACTATTGCTCTTGCCTTTGCTTGTCTGCCTTAAAAATGTCTGTGGGTACACACAGCTGTGATGAAGCTCCTTTCCTTACAGTGTCACTCAGAGCCTTTTCAGCAAGAGCTTTGTTTAGAGCTGAGAAATCATGATGCTGAGAAGTTGCCTAAAGAGAAAAAATTGGAAGGTAATGTGTTGTGGCGAGCAGGAGTCTTTTTTTCCTTTTGTTTTTCTCATTATGAATTAAGGTGGGATGTTTAAGGCTCTGAAGGGTTTCAGGACAGGTCCCTGTGTGTGCTCCCTCACCTCCCAGCTCTGCCTGGCTCAAACCACAGGAAGAGGTGGGAGGGATTCATGTCAGGCAAATAAAACATTGAAATACCAACCTGAGATCAGGACAAATTTCCAAACTCCTCCATCCTCTCAGGACAATGCAGGCTGAAATTGGGCATCCTGACCCAGGTTCCTTTTCCACCTGGCTGGAACACGTGCATTTTCAGATGGCATCTCCTTAAAAGCAGATTTGAATTTTTCCCAGTGGTGTGGTGAAGCTGCTGGAGATAATTCCCTTCCTTAGGCTGCTCCATGTGTAAAATTAAAGCAGGAACCTGAGGGGATTCAGTCAGACTGGAGACCTGCCTTAAGAACCTGTGTCCACCTGAACCTTGTGGTGTTTTACAAGCTCAGGCCAAACCTCTTGTGCTTCAATATCCCAAAGAAGTCCCAAGAGAATGAGCTGAACAAGCTGGCAGGGCTCACCATGTGCATCTCACCTGCACGAGGAAGGAAATTTCCAAAGGCTCTGTGATTCCCAGGCAAATCAGAGACTGTCACAGAAATATTTGTGTCCCTGAATTTAGGGAAATGTGCTGTAATACCTACGTGCCACAGGATGGAGTTACAGACTTAACTTTAGATTTGCCTGCCTTTCAGCCTTAATGTTTGTTTAAATAGGGTTCGGTGGTTGGTTTGTTTGTTTGTTTAAACACAGTCCACTTGCAACAGTCCAAGCACACTGGAGAGGAGTGTTCCTCCTTGCAGAGGGCAGAGCCAGGCTGCAGCAGGCACAAACCCCCTGTGCTCAGGGAGAAGGTTGGACACGGAGCTTGTGCCGTGCTCTGAGGGCTTCAATCTCCTGTGCCCCAGTGCCCAGCAAGGATCCCCCTTTTCCAGAAGTGACAGGATCATTCAGGTTGGAAAGGACCTCCAGGATCACCCATTCCCACCCCCAGGATCACCCCACCTCCAGGATCACCCATCTCCACCCCCAGGATCACCCATTCCCACCCCCAGGATCACCC
>WEIU01023463.1:124371-183842 GCA_013389925.1 Aegithalos caudatus
GCCTGCACTGGGGCTGTGCCTGCACTGGGGCTGTGCCTGCACTGGGGCTGGCACTGCACTGGTGCTGAGCCTGCACTGGGGCTGGCACTTCACTGGTGCTGACCCTGCACTGGGGCTGGCACTGCACTGGTGCTGAGCCTGCACTGGAGCTGAGCCTGCACTGGGGCTGAGCCTGCACTGGGGCTGGCACTGCACTGGGGCTGTGCCTGCACTGGGGCTGAGCCTGCACTGGGGCTGAGCCTGCACTGGGGCTGAGCCTGCACTGGGGCTGGCACTGCAGCCCTGCAGGGATTGCAGCAGGGGTGGGGAGAGGCCTCCCCAGGGATTCATTTCCAGGCAGGATTGGATTCCTCAGCTTCCCTGGCTGTGGAAAGGTGAGGGCATTTAATTACAGACTGAAAACAATTATGAAACCGAATCTACTTGTGTTTGCAAAACACTTGGAAACCTCCAGATTGTGGAATTGGCAGAATTAATAATTACCATCTCCACCAGCCTGGCACTTCCCTACCTATCAATCCACGCACAGGAGCAGTTTTTCCTGGGGAGCTTTTGGAGCAGAGCTGCTCCAGGAGGGGTGGGTGTCCCTTTGGCAGCCTGCAGAGCTGCCTGGGTGGGGCAGGACGTGGGACCCCCTCATTCTCACCCCCAGTTCCTTCACAAACGTAACTGAAGTCTTACATTTGCCAGAAACAATCTCCTCTTCAGTTTAAAGTACTTAAAATCTAAAATTATAATTCAGGCTTTAGCAAATGCACTTAATTAAAAGCTAATAAAAACCTTGTTTAGTGTTTTATAATTTTAAATATTTTTTTTCATCCCCAAAGATTAATTTCAAAAAATAAATGGCTGTGTATAATCATGAGAGAGGGTTATTCTGAGGGAATTTGAGCTCTGCTTTTTCCTCTAGATATATATATATATATATTTTTTTTTTTTTTTCCCCATGTTGTGTATAAATCATGGAATCACCAGGTTGGAAGAGACCTCCAAGATCATTGGGTCCAACCCAGCCCCAAGAGCCCAACCTAACCCTGGCCCCAAGTGCCACATCCAGGATTTTTTAAACACACCCAGGGATGGAGGCTCCCTCACCTTCCCAGGAAAACCATTCCAGTACTTTACCTTTCTGTAAAAAACTTTTCCTGACATCCAACCTAAACTTCCCTTGGCACAGCTTAAGGCTGTGTCCTCTCCTTCTGTATTTATAAAATATTAACCAAGCTTTGGATGCTACACCCTGTGCTGGAGGATTAACACAGCAACCTTGACTTTGTGAGCTTCTGGACATGAGTATCCTCACAAAATCACTGGGCAGAGGGAATCTTTACTACCTGGAGCTGGTTTTCCCTGTCCCCTGCCTGGTCAGCTCTCCCAGAGGGAGGCAGAGGCAGGCTGGGTCAATTCCTGCCTGAGGGATGGGGAGGGGATTGCTCTGGCACAGGGAAGGGACTGGATTCTGTCCCCAGGATGTCACAGAGGCCTTTGGGCAGGGATCCAGAGTGTGAGGAGCTCCTCAAGGAGAGAAATCCAGAGCCTGAGGCACTGAGTGCCAGGCACTGCCACCCTCGGCCCCATCCTGACATCCCAAGTGTCCTTCCCAGCTGACCCAGCTGTCAGCCCCAAATGGGAGGAAACCTCCCCATCAATAACACCATGGCATGGGTAGGACTCGAAAATGAGAGTTTTCCTAAGCCACACACAGCCAAAGGTGTCCCAAACTTTGACAGGGATGTGTTGGATATTTCCAGCCCCAGGGAGGGGTCAGGGTTGCTCTAACTCCACGTGAAGAGGCTTTGCCTTGCCCTTAGCAGGATATCTGTAAGGAAAATCTCTTTCTTCCACAGGTACTTTTAGATCATCATCTGCTAATAACGGGCTTTATCCCCCTCCTGCAGCAGGTGACTGTAAAGCTGTCACCAATCATTTGAGTTTACAGCAATAGCAATTATACCAGGGGGTTTTATTATATTTTGAATGCTGTGTTAGTAGTGTAGAATAAATTAACCTTAGCCAGAATTATGCTGGCTCTGTATTGAATTAATATTTGGGATCAGGCAGCATTTCCAGCAGGATTGCACCTGCAGAGGTTGTTCTGGCTGTGTCTGTCCTGGCCTTGGACACTGCAGGGATGCAGCCACCACAGCTTCGTGCCAGGCCTTCATCCCCAGCAGAGAATTCCCAACTTTACACTGATTTCCTCCAGCAGAATCCTCAGCTTGGATGTGTTTGGCTCTCAGTGGCTGGGGTTGTCCTGCCTTGGAGCAGAAGCACAGGAGCAGCACGGAGTCCAGGGGATGTTTATGAGCCCTGCAGCAAACATTAAACCCTGCATCCCTGGCCCTGCCAGCTCCAGCCTGGAGCAGGGCTGTGTGCAGGAGCACTGAGGCACTGAAACAGAGCAGGATTCCATCCCTAAGGAATGTCTGAGCCTCCTCGGCAGAGCAGGTGGTGAACTCGTGCTTGGCTGGGTTTGACAGCAGTTGTGCTCCATCCCCTGGTGAAAATTAAATAAAAACCCGTGCTGAGTCCAGCTCCCCACTAGGTCAGCTTGGGAGAGCTGCATCCCGAGCCTCTGGAGCTGCCCTGGATGGGTTTGGGTGGGGCAGGCTCAGAGCAGGGGCCAGGCTCTGCTCAGTGGGGACCGGAGGTGGGACAAGGGACAAGGGGCAGGATTAAAACAGGAAATTCCACCCCAATAAAAGGAAGAGTTCCTTCATGTTGAGGGTGGCAGAGCACTGGAAGAGCTGCCCAGGGAAGATTGGAGTCTCCCTCTCTGCCTGAGAGATGTCCCAGCCCCAGCTGGGTGTGTCCCTGTGCCACCTGCTCCAGGTGACCCTGCCTGGCAGGGTTGGGCTGATCCCTCCCAGCCACCCTGGGGTTCTGTAAGGACCTGGGATCTNAGTGGGGACCGGAGGTGGGACAAGGGACAAGGGGCAGGATTAAAACAGGAAATTCCACCCCAATAAAAGGAAGAGTTCCTTCATGTTGAGGGTGGCAGAGCACTGGAAGAGCTGCCCAGGGAAGATTGGAGTCTCCCTCTCTGCCTGAGAGATGTCCCAGCCCCAGCTGGGTGTGTCCCTGTGCCACCTGCTCCAGGTGACCCTGCCTGGCAGGGTTGGGCTGATCCCTCCCAGCCACCCTGGGGTTCTGTAAGGACCTGGGATCTGTAAGGACCTGGGATCTGTAAGGATCTGTAAGGATCTGGGGGTCTGTAAGGACCTGGGATCTGTAAGGATCTGGGTTCTGTAAGGACCTGGGATCTGTAAGGATCTGGGTTCTGTAAGGACCTGGGATCTGTAAGGATCTGGGTTCTGTAAGGACCAGGGATCTGTAAGGACCAGGGATCTGTAAGGACCTGGGGATCTGTAAGGATCTGGGATCTGTAAGGATCTGGGGTTCTGTAAGGATTTGGGATCTGTAAGGACCTGGAATCTGTAAGGATCTGAGTTTTGTAAGGATCTGGGATCTGTAAGGATCTGGGTCCCTGCAGCATCTACAGAGTCAAACCCCAGCCTCTCCTGTGTGCCTGTCTGTGACCATCCAGCCCAGCACCAAAACCAAGGGAATGTGCATGGATGGGACCCCCAAACCAGGCTGGGTTCATTAACAGTGGGCTCTAATCTGGCTGTAATTTCAATTATGCTCCCTTGTAACCAGCTCAATACACTCTGCAATGCTCCTATAAAGCTGCCTGTGGGATGACAGCAATATATGGTGTGATGTTCCAGGCCTTTCATAACATTCCAGAGTAATTAGGACATAAAATTGAGCAGAAACTTTAAACCACATTTCAGCTCTGTTCTCCCTCCATATATACCACTGTTCAGCAGGCCAGGGCAGTAATTTAATATTGACTTCTGGCTGCAAGATTACCATATAATCTAAATGCAAGTAACAATTAAAGCACAGCATGGTGATTAAAGTGTCTCTTGGAATATTGGAAATACAGGTAATAAATGGGGCAAGGATGTGAGGCAGTTCTAGGATCTGTCCTGAGGGGCTGTGCTGAATAAATGGGTTGGGCTGGAGCAGTTTTGTGCAGCCTGTGCTTCTTTCATGCTCAGACCCCAAACAGTCTCCTGGGATGTATTTTATTGCAGGCTCTGTCATATGGAAAGCAGACCTTTGAAGCCCAAATCTGAACTCCTTTTATTTCCTTCTCCCATTCCTATAAGCAATAGTTTGTCTCGGGAGAGGTTAAATTGGTTTCCCTCACCGAGAGGAATATTTCCTTTGGAAGTTAGTTCTTGTTAGCAAAGTTCACACTCCAGAGTTTTGCAGGAGGCAGAAGAGCCATGAAAGCCAAGCAGCTAAAACAAGAAAGAAAGGAAATGAAATGCAGAAACCCTTTAAAAACCCTACAGTTGTGTGTGAAAACGTCTGAGCTCCATTGAACTCGGGGAACTCCGGGATAAACGTGCAGCACAAAAGTCTCTGAGCTCAGCTGTTGGTTCTTCCAAAGCTCTGTTTGTGTTTCCCTTTGCTTGTAGCTCAAATCCTGAATTCCACGGATTTTTAATGGGTTTATTTGCAGTGGTTTAATGGAGATGAAATGTGAGTGTTGGAGCAACAAGAACTTCCCTTGTGGGGCTGAGGCTTTGGGCAGAGCAGCAGCAGGAGCAGCAGAGAGGAGCCAGGGGCAGCCCTTGGATCATCCTGGTCCCAGGCTGTGGCTGGAGCTGATGGAACAGGGACAGGGATCCATCTGGGTGGAGCTGATGGAACAGGGACAGGGATCCACAAGTGGCTGCAGCTCGGAATGAGGGCCCTGGGCTGTGTGAGGCAGTGCTCAAAGGGAAGAAAGGGGGAAAAATTAACTCAACATTCTTGTAACCACTTGAACAAGATGCAAATAAAATGGAGCCAGGCTTGTGTGTGTGTGTGTTGGGTGTTTGTGAGCTGGGATTTGCAGGGCTGATCCATTATCCTTGATGAAAACGTTTTGACTGCTTTTTGTCAGAGCCCTTCTGTGCTCTAAGTGCTTCTCTTCATCATAATGGGCTTCCCTGATAGATATCCCTGCCATTGCCACCAATCCAGCTCCAAGCTTTATTCCTTTAGAATTTAAGGATGTGGGTTTTATGATAATGCTTTTCCTGTGGCTGGTGAGCAGTGCCCAGGGGTTTGAAGCATTTATTATTGCTAATAATCCGTGTTTAATAGATCCGCTTTCTTCTGGAGATGGCAAAGAACTTGATCAATTTTGCAGAGGGGAATTATTTCACCTGGTAATGAAATGCCCTAATCTCCTGGGCCAGAAAAGGAGAGAGATGGGGCAGAGTAGCTCAGCAGAAGAAATGCTGGGTGGTTTTGCAGCTGTAATGTGAATATCCTTTGCTATTTTGGGCAGCTCTCTTCCTTCCAACAAGAAAAAAAAAAAAAATTAAAAATGGAGTGTGGTGCAGATGGAGCTGGAGGACCTGGGGAGATGAGGAAAGGTCATTTTCCTGACACAAGTGGCCACGTGCAGGGAAGAGGAGCTGTGGTGTGGAGCTGTCAGGAGGAGATCAGACAGGGCAGCTCGGCCCCAGGGCACAGAATCACTCAGGACCCGAGCTGGGTTTGGTTTCTCCCTGAGCTGCTGACAGCCCAGCCCAGGGGTAGGACAGGAGCTCGTGGGCAGCCCCAGGACATGGAATTGCCGGGGCACTCTGTGCCTGTCCCTGTGCTCCTCTGGGAACGCTGCAGAATTTCAATATTTGAGCCTCCTGGCAAGGGGGGTTTGGAAGGCACAGGCTTGGCTGGTTTGTTCTGTAGTTACAGATTGTTCAGCTGAAGGAAAAGGGACTTGCAGGGGGAACTGAAACCTGCCCTAAACCTGCCCTGTACCTGCAGGATCCTCCTTGGGTGTTCCTGTAAAAGAGGGAGCCTGGGCTCAGCTGCCACGGGCAATGGGGAGGTTGGGAGTTTTGGAAAAAGCCAAAGCAGTGGGATATCCTCTGCTCCAGATTTTAACCTGAATTTTAACATTCCCTGTGTGCACGGGTTCAAAGGGAGCTGGGAAAAGCAGGCTCGTGCATGACCTGGATCATTTCTGAGGTGTGGGGCAAAGGCAGGGATTGTCCTCCCCCAGCACTGCTGGGAGGGTCTGTGGTCCCTAAAGGCTCTGCAAATCCACAGCCACCCTTTGCTTGCTCATGGGAACGCTCAGAATCCTTCATTTCTCTCTGAAAGACATTTCCAGGCCAGTAGGTTTTGAGCTTTGCCTCTGCAGCTCCATTTATTGCCCTTGTGGGGTTTGCATCCATCTGACCTTGTGAGTGGTGAATTCTTCCAGAAAAGGGTCACAAACTCTGTTTTGGTGGTTGCCAGAGATGCTGCAGGAAAGGAGCTGATGGCCTGTGCCAATCCTCACCTTATCAGCAAAATTATCTCAGAATAAAGAAATGTTGAGGATGAGAAATGTTCACCTTATCTCTCAAATGCCATTGCTGTTTAACTGTTGCATGAGCTAATTAAAATAGAAATTTTGCTCAGTTTAAGGTTAACAGCCCTGAATTTTCTCAAGTCAACGGGGAACTAATTTGGGCTCACCTGACAATTGGATCCATTTATCTCATTATGCCTATTAATTTGCTTTGCATTATGTTTCTTTTCAAGGACTGAACCTGACTGGCTTGACATTGCTTTCCATTCTAAAACATGTTTTTAGTATTTTATTTTCTAATTACCATTTCATGTGTCATCCTCCCCACCCTGTGCCACGGTGATATCCTCAGGAGGAGCAGCAGGATGGATTTTTCAGGTACTTAAGTTCAGAAAACTCCCGACTTTAGAGCACCAGTAGCTGTAGCTGTTCTTCAATGATTGGTTTTAATTGATTTTAGGAGCATCCCCACCTCCTCCTCTACCTTTAGCACCCTCCTCTCAGAAAAGGCTGCTTGGGAGTGGATTTATTTGTGCCCGGGCTCAGAGCTGGCTGTGAGACACCACGGGGGGATGGCAGAACCAGCAAAGGTGGCCCTGACCCCCGCTGAGAACATTTATTTTCAGGCTCCAGCAATTCAATATCCAAAGCAAAGCAATATTCTAAACCCCTCTGGAAAGCAGCAGAGACTTTGCACTAAAAATACCGAAGGCTTCATTGAGCTGCTCCAGCCGAGGAGCGCGGTCTGCTCGCGGGTAATTAACAGAGTCCTCCGAGCTCTCTCCATGGCTCTGGGCACGTCCTGGCAGCCCAGGAACACAGGAGGAATTCAGCAGGGCTACTCGGAACACCATCGAAATTCCGGATTAGTGACTCATCTCCCGGGCCGGGAGGAGGCAGAGGAGGCAGCAGTAAAGCAGCAGGGACCTTCATCCAGGGGCAGCATCCAGGGGCAGCATCCAGGGGCAGCATCCAGGGGCAGCATCCAGGGGCAGCATCCAGGGGCAGCATCCAGGGGCAGCATCCAGGGGCAGCATCCAGGGGCAGCATCCAGGGGCAGCATCCAGGGGCAGCATCCAGGGGCAGCATCCAGGGGCAGCATCCAGGGGCAGCATCCAGGGGCAGCATCCAGGGGCAGCATCCAGGGGCAGCATCCAGGGGCAGCATCCAGGGGCAGCATCCAGGGGCAGCATCCAGGGGCAGCATCCAGGGGCAGCATCCAGGGGCAGCATCCAGGGGCAGCATCCAGGGGCAGCATCCAGGGGCAGCATCCAGGGGCAGCATCCAGGGGCAGCATCCAGGGGCAGCATCCAGGGGCAGCATCCAGGGGCAGCATCCAGGGGCAGCATCCAGGGGCAGCATCCTCGGCCTCTCCCGGAGCTCCCGGCTCTGCAGGTGGGGCTGGGACCTCCCTGCCCTTGGGGACAAACGCTGTTTGGTGAAGTGGGTTGGGTTTGTTAAATTGAGACGATTTTGGTTCATGTACTAAATAATATTGAGTGTTGGTTAAATGCTAGGGCACTTTAATTATAGTTATTTACTTGTATTTTGGTGTGAGATAAGAATTAATAGAGAGTAAAGTCGCTTCAAGCTTTAAAGGGTATAAAGTACTCCAGCCCAGTATTAAACACAATTCTTACGACTTACAAGAAGGAAAACTTTAAAGAAAAGCTTCGTGGGGTTTGGTTTTGTTGTTCAGAATGCTGTTGGGTGGAAGGAGATGTTTTAAGGTCCCTTCCCACTCAACCCATGGTGGGATTTTCTGATTTTCTGCCCCATTTCCACCATGAGATCAGAGCTGGAGATTGGGCTCCAGACAAGAACGTGGCTTTGTCAGATCAGAATTGCTGTGAACCCTGAGCAAGGCTTTGATCATCAAAGGGATGCACAGATTAAGTACCTGCAGCTTTGATTTCTCTCATTCACTGCTCCTTTTTTATTTTATTTTTTAAAATAAAAGCAGTGAAGGGGAAGGTACCTGCAAACACCTGTGGATGTGCAGAATAGGGATTATTTCCTTGCCCATGTTTGGCCCATCAGCTGCTTGTAAAGGGATTTTTTTTTCTCTGTTAGCTGTGCTTTTATGACACTCCCTCAGTATTTAATATGATCCCAGTCTCTGGTATTGGCATCTGCATATGAAATGCAGAATCTCTCGGCAGCACAGGCTGCTGTGACCTCGGGATGTGCTGAGTGATTGCAGATGATGTGAAATTTGTCTTCTGAATAAACTTTTATGACATTCTGTGAGGTGGGTTTCAAAGCAGCCCTGTTGTACATGGGGTTATTCAGAACTGCCTGGAACATTCCTGGGAGGGAAAGGCAAAATGTCCCACAAGGGACACACTAAGCTCATTTTTTTCCTGTTTAATTTGTAACAATCAAAATAATTTCTAGCACTGTCAGGGCAGTAATAATTCCAATCTGACTTTGCTTGTGTTTCTAGTTAGTATTTTAAAATTGCAGAGATCAAAGGCACTTCCATGCAGGTTTACTTGAGATTATGGTAAGGTTTTTGTGCTCAGAGAATGCAGAAACTGCAGACTTAGTGCTTAAAATGATTAACAACCAAACAGTTAAATGACATAAAAATAAAACCGATGCTCCTTAACTGAAATAATTTTAATTATTGTCATTTTAAAGCATGATATGAAAGAAAATCACCTTGTTAGGCTTTGCTGGCTGACACTGAGTCCTCCCTTGGTGCAAGGTCTGGAGAGGATTTTGTGCTAAATCACATTTGGGACTCGCTCGGGGTTTTTGTGTTGTTCTCCTGCACAAGGTTAAGGATCCCCAGCAATAATTATATTTCTATCCATGTGAGTTTTTAGTAGTCTCAGAAAAAACATCTTGTAATGCCTTTGCTTTGTGACAGAATTTCAACATTCTTTTAAATTCAGAAAACCTCAATGTTTCCTGTATTTTTAACAATATAATTTTGATCTCCCGGGGTCTAATCTGAATTTCTGCCTGCGCTCAGCACTGTCCAGTGGAGGTGGCACAAACCCCAGCCCTGGCAGTGGCTGCAGTGCAGCGAGCAGAGAAGAGCTCCCAAACCAGTTGGTGTCTAAATTATTTCATCATTAATTACTTTACCACACTGAAACTCACTGCCCTTTGTCTCGTTGCTTAAATAAAATTATAATCCTCACTTGCATGAGACCTCAGTGGCTTGGAAACTGAAGTCTTTTGGAATTCAAAAGCAAGATCAAACTGGCTGTTCAAGTGCAGAAAAACTGGATTTTCTTCCATCCTAGAGAGACAGGGATGACTGCAGAGGGTAGATTTCATTTAGAGGGGAGGCTGGGGAAAAGCCTTTCTCACCAGAGTCTGCATTTCTGGCAAACATGTCATTCCTCTGCTTATTTATCATCTCCCCTTCATAAATGTCAAGTGTAACAACAAAAGGCTTTAATAAACTTGTCAGAATTGTTTCATGCCAGATTGTGTGAAAAGGTTATGGATAATAATAAAAACAAGACCTGAAACAAGGCTGGGTTCTGCTCCAGGAGGAGCCTTGGTCTCCGTGTCTCTCCTGAGAACTTTGTGCTTCGCTGCTGCACTTGGCAAAAGGAATTCTTTTGTACCATGCATTAAACCCCACATCAGAGCCACATACGTGCACATGCTACTGAGCAGAAAAAGGAGTATTTTAAGCCAGGCATTTCAGGCCTGATGACTCAATTTGAGGAGCTGGTGACAGGCTCTCTTTCTGAGATATGTCAGATAACAAGAAATAACCTGGCACCTTCCTGCTCACTGAATTTATTTTTTTTTGTTTGAAGCCAGCAAGGATCAGAAGAGGTTTTTTTGGACCCAGTTCAGCAAAGCACTTGCCTCAGCTCTCAACTTTAACTGGTTCTGTGCAATTTGTTGCTATTTATTAAAAGCACAGAGTACATCTTATCACGGAGTGAGCTGCTGTCCTCCCACGCTGCCTCCACTGCATTTAATTCTCCCCTCTCCATCCTCTTGCATAATCATCCCTTCCAAAGGCTGGGAGGAGTGATTGGTTTCAGGGTTCCTGGCTGACCAGCTCCTGCCTGGGCTCCCTGTGCCCTGGGCTGCTGGTGTTCCCCTGGGTTTATCCCAGACATTTCCTCCTGGCCACGCTCTGAGTTTTGCCTGACCTTGCACGGGAATACTCCAAAGGGAATGTTGTTGTTGGGATGCTCTGCAGTGAATCACTGTGGCAATGTACACACAGTGCCCAGCTTGGAGCAGCCTTTAGCTGCTGTAATTACTGCTCCTGTCCCTTTTACTGCTCATTAATGATTTGTGTTCTGCACAAAGCCCCGGTGCTGCTGCTTGGGGTTTGTCTCTGCGGGGTCTGGGGGAAAGGCTCCCGTTCCCTAAACAAGGAAAGAGTCAGGAGGCAGAGGGGTGAGTGTGAGCTCTGCTGAGCCTGGGGTCCCCAGCTGGGCAGTGGCAGAGCTGGGAATGGCCAGTTTGTGATTTAGGAAGTGAAATGTCACAGCATCTCAGAGTCAGCGGGGTTGGAAAAGCCTTTCCAGACCACGGAATCCAAGCTGTGCCTGATCCCTCCCTGTCCCCAGCCTGGAGCACTCAGTGCCACCTCCAGCCCTGCCTGGGACACCCCCAGGGATGGGCACTCCAAGCTTCCCTGGGCACTCCAGAGCTCCCTTTCCATGGGGAAGTGTCCTTCCCCTGCTCCATCCCTGGCCTAGCAGCCCGTGTGTGTGGGGCACTCTCCTGTGCAGGGCCCAGAGCTGGGATATTTCTGAAAAGCTTCCAGAAACACGGAGCTCTGAGCCTCCTTCCCTGAGCTCCCCATCCGTGTTCTCTCACACCCTGTGTGGTTCTGTGGGACATTGAGAGAGATGGGACCACTGGGACATGTCTTAAAGCATGATTTATTAATCGTTATTAATAGTTATTAATCATTATTAATGTATCTTCTGCAGTCTCATGAAGGGTGAGAACGTCCTCCCCACATACACCAGGAGCTGTGGTCAGTGCCCACAAGCCCACAGGTTACAAACTCTTTTAAAGGTTTATTAGCTGATGTACTGCCCCAAAGAATGTTTCCACTTCCACACCAATCCCAATTAAATTCTACCACGTGTCCTGCCCCTTTGTATCCAAGCATGCAATGACACACAGACCCACTCTCTGCACCTTAAACCTTTTACCAGGGTGAAGGTGATGAGCTGGGAGTAAGAAAAAATCCCAACCAATTTTGTTATATCCAGAATATGGCCAGCAGGTTCAGCTGTGAGGTGTAAGGCTTGAGTAGAAGGCTGGGATCTGGCTCTGGAACAGATGCAGGCCAACAGCAGAATAAGAGGCTTTAACAATGACATGAGTTTGAAATGAAAAGGATTAGTGGGTTTGCAATAAAAGCTAAGGGAAAGAAGGAGCATGAACAAAACAAAACAATTTTGGGAATGGGGGAAAAAAACAAAACCCTAAAGCTGTTTGGAGAAGGGAGATTGAAGTTCAGCAAGGGCTGTGAAAATCACAGTGAAATCTCAAATGCTGTGAACAATAAGGAGGGAGAGAGAACCGAATCTGTGCTCTTTGCTTGTATTGCTTTCAATTTCTGAATGTGCTGCATGAAAGGCATGGAAAAGGACAAGAGTGGAAATCAAAACTAATAAGGGAAATTAGGGGGAATTAATGAGGAACATTTCAGAAATTCTTTTGCTGTCCTTGTTTATTGGTGGGCATTTAGGAGTTCCCATGGCAGCTCAAGGATTTGGATCCTGGCAAACTGTAAATGTTTTATTTCCTGAATGGACAAGGTTGGAGGAGTTTTCCTGTGGGGTTTGTCCTTCTGCTGAGGCTGTTCCCTAGGGAATCCTGGAATGGTTTGGGTCCAAGGGACCTGAAATCCCACCCAGAGCCACCCCTGCCATGGCAGGGACACCTTGGGCACTGCCAGGGGTCCAGGGGCAGCCACAGCTGCTCTGGGAATTCCAGCCCAGCTTCTCCCCACCCCCAGAGGGAAGAATTGCATAGACCTATATTATTAATATTAGGAATGTTAACTATTATTATTTTAATATTATTTTAATGTTTATTGTATATTTATTATTATTATTAATAGACATATATTGTTAATATTATTAATAATAATATTAATAATGCTGGGGCTGTTATCACCATCACTCATCACTTGATGAGGCTTGTCCAGGTTACCATCCCAGCTCTCTCCTGTGCCATGGCTCAGTTCTGGTCCCTGTTTTTCCATCAGAGCCACAGGGGAGGCAGAACTGGGATTCTGGATTTCTTTCTCACGTGAGCAGAGATGGTTGCAGAGTTTTTCAGTGATTTATGCCCAGGCATTTTTCATCAGGAAACTCCAGAGAATTGTTTTAGCGCTATCACACCTCTCTGATTCATTTTTCTCTGGGAAGTCATTTCTGGGAGGCCAAATTGCAGAGATCCAGGGAGGAGGGGGTGTTTGTGATGGGAGCAACGGGAACATTTCCTGCTGCAGATAATGCTGCAGCTGTAACTCTTGGTGATAGACCAATTCCACATTCTGGTATCTCCTCCTTCAGCAGGGGATGAGGGCTCCACTTCAGTAAAACATAACACATCTTGATTGGGTGTAATTTAAGGGTTTTCACCTCTTCTAAGGCTTGAGAGAACTGAGATTTTCAGTTTTCCAGGTGGGTTTGCATCTGCTCTGTGCTGCATTAGATCAGAACAGAGAAGAGACATCTGTGTGCCAAAAGATGAGTTGGTGGTTTAGGCACAAGACAAGAATTGTGTTGCTGGAATTTATTTCTGGGCTGCAGGTCCAGGAAGGGATTTTCTGGAGAGAAACAGCACCAAAGCTGCTGCCTTTGGGGCCTGAGGGGCAGCCAGGGAACAGGCAGGGAATTCCCTGCTGGGGAATTTCTGCTGCTGGGGAGAGAACTGAGAAAGGAAATGGAATTCTCCGATCCCAGTCCTTGTGTTTGACCCCAGAGTTAGGGAGCTCTGTGCTCCACCCTTGTTTAATTCAGCTGTGGGAAAGGGGAGCACACACCTGGGGCAGGTTTTATCCAGGCCCTCACTCTGATGGAGAACCTCAGAGACTTTTTGTGATGCTGGAAAAGAGCAAAGAACCTCAGCAGAAATGAGTGGTAAAGCTTTGGTGATGTCTGCCTGCACCACAAAGATGTAAATTTTGAAAATTTCCTTTTATTAGTAATAAAACTTACACACAAGCAGCGATTGAGTTGGAAACTGGAAGCAGAGATTTGAAACACAATTATCTTACTACTCATTGTAAACACTCGGGGTGCAACAACCCTGTGTGGGCTTTTTTATGAGTTGAAATGAATCCTTTCATTTGTCTAATTATTATAAGTCATTTGAAGCACTGGTAACTTGTACACAGTAAAAGCTAATGATTCTCAAATATTAAAACGTGGGTTATGAAGAGATTTTCGTGCTGTGGTTTAAATTCCAGCCCATGCCCTGGCCATTACTGACCTGGAGAGTGACACTGTCATTAGTGACTTAATTGGCTGGGCTCGGGCACTTTGTCCTGGTGCCAGTTCTGTTGAAGACGTGGGGGCTCAGCGCTCTCCCTCCATAGAAAACCCACTGAACATCCAGCAAAATCTGGTTTTGTCATTAGCAGAAATGGCAAAGTTAAAACACGCTGTTAAATATCCAATAAATCTTTAGTGTCTTTCTTTTGACCTGATCAAAGGCTCTGTAGTGATACAACTGCAGCTGATAATTTAAGAAAATGTCTTTTATTTTCTGCTGCCGGTCCTGGGGACAATGGCTCTGTGCTTCAGATCAATAGATATTTTCTTCCAGGGCTGATTTAGCTTTGACTGGAAAGGAAAGCAATTAAGTCAGGCGTGGAGGGCTTGGGAGTGTGCAGATGTATTCACGGGGATGGCAGCTTAATGACCTACTTTTGATGATAGTATTGAAATGATAACGTGTTTCAAGTAAATATCAAATGCCAGCCAAACAGTTTCCATAGTAATGATAAAGGAAATGTAATTGCAGTCAATCAAATGAATATTCAGTTGATGCAGTTAATTTGCACAAAGGTGCACTCATCTCAAACCTGTGTTTCAGGATGTCCAAGCAGGGATTTTTCTGCAGTTGACAAAACATTTCTCATCCTTCAAAACTTTTGTTGTGAAAATTCCATCGTGGAACACTGGGCAGCTGCACTGGGGCTTTAAGACAGTGTTCAGTGTCTCTTTATTTTCCAAATCTTTGTGAAGATGGATATCCCAGCCAGTGGGAAAAGCCTGGCCTCATTTCTTTGGAGGAAAGCAACAGTTGAGTGTCCCTTGTTTGCTGATGCTCCTGTCACACGCAGATAAAAGGATTTATTTATTCCAATTGACTTGTTCGAGATTTCCCTGGGAATTTCCTCTATGATCATGGTCAGGGTTCTGTTCTTAGGCTTGTATATTCATGTTTTCAGGGAAATGTGTATCTGGGCTGAAATATCCTCTGTTTGGGATAGACACAGTGCAGGATCACTTGGTCCTTGAAAACAAGAAAGGACAGGTGCTGCTACAAATATCACAGTGTGTTACCATGGTCCTTAAAAACAGAGGATTTTCTCAACAATTTCTACTACTGATAAATATTTATTTCCATTCCAAAAGGAATGCCATTGCTGCTGTCTTCAGAATGTCCTTGAGTATGTTTTTAGTGTGACTTTAATCAAATGTCATTTTAACTCCAGTCCTATGCTGCAAATCTCTGGTGAAATTCTATTAATTTTCAATTAAACTTCAAGTAAACCAATTAGCATTCTCATTTCTATAGAGCAACAAAGGCAGAATCTGTAATGAGTCTTTCCAGTTGCTCACAGAGGAATAAATGGTCTGGATGGATTTCTCCAGTGTGTATCTCTGGGAAACTTTGTCAAGTATATTACCTTTATCATCTCCTCCTCTGCTTCAAGCTCTTAATTGGCTTTCTTGTGGTGTACAAAACCATCTCCAGCCCCTTCCCTCCCTCAGCTGCATTCCAGAATTCTTTGTCTTCTCTGGAAATCTTTAACCTTGCTCTGAAGTGTGTTTCCATCAAAGTCAGAGCTGAGGCAGGCACTGTGGAGCCCTCCTCGTCCTGAGCAGCTCCAGGAGCTCAGTTTGATGGAGGCAGGAGGAGGAATTTCCCCTTTTCATCCTAAATACAGAAATGGAAGTGTCTGAGCTCTCCCAGCTGGGGACAGGCTCCAGCCCAGCTCCTTCGTGCCTCTCTCCAGCATTTCAGCCTCACTCCCTGCCCTTGCAGCCAGAGCTGACCCCTACCCCGAGGAGATTCCTTACCAAAATCTATTCCCTGAGCAGGGATCCTGGAGTTCCTCAGGGTGGGATCAGAACTTGCAGCATTCCTGCAAGCCTGTAGCTGTCTGTAGTGCTCAGCCTCTCCTTCACGTGGGGTTTAACCCCAGTGCTGCCTGCCCTGGAGCCTTCAGTGGCTGGTGGCACCTGCAGAGGCTGTGGAGCCGTCCCCAGGGCAGCAGGGAGGTCCTGCTGGTGTTTGCTGGGTTGGTTCAGTGCCAGCCCTCGGTGTGAAGTGGAGCCAGTGCAGCTGCTGCCCAGGGCTGTGCTGCAGCCAGGCTGGAGTCACACTCGTCTCTTCCCATATCCTTTAAACTTGAGAGGCTGGCACAGGCTCAGCCTGGCTGAGTTTCTCTCTGAAATCACAAAGCACTCGGTCAGGAGCTCAGCCAGGTCTGTGAGTGTCCTTGGGAGGGGACTGTGCTCCCTGAGGGACACCCAGAGCACCCCAGGAGCTTCCTGCTGTGGAATTCCTATGGCAGAGCCATGGGGAAATCCACAGAGCCGCTTTCCACCCCAAAAATGGAATTATTTCTCCTAAGGGCAGAGGAGATTTAGCTCAGGATTGCTGAGGGTGGAATAGAGCTGCAGGATCACTGAGTCCAGCCTGTCCCCAGCCCAGAGCTCTGAGTGTCACCATGGACACTGCAGGGATGGGGATCCAAACCTCCCTGGGCAGCCCCTGCCAGGGCCTGAGCTCCCTTTCCATGGGGAAATTCCTGCTGCTGGCCAGCTTGAACCTCCTCTGGCACTACCTGAGGCCGTTCTCTCCTGTTTTTCACTTTTTACCTGGGGGCAGAGCCTGACCCCACCTCCCTGCAGCCTCCCTCAGGGAGCTGTGGAGGACAGCCCCTTCTCCCTGAGCTTCCCCAGGCAGGTAAAATCCAGTGGCCCAGCAGAGATAAACCAGACAGCCCTGAGAGGGCAAACCCCTCCCTTCTGAGGGTATTTCTGTCTCTATTTCTCAATACCACAGCCTGTCAATATAGGCTGGTGCTAACTGGCACCTAATCAAGTGAAATTCCCTGAACTGAGCCTTAGATCCGAAGATTAGGGGGAAAAGAAAAATGAGATTTCACCATTTGCAGGTGCAAAGAAGTTTATAAGGCTCCTAAACGAGTCTCAGTGGGATGTGCAGGCTCTTACAGCACTTGGCTCTCTAAAGTTCTATTTCTCTGTTCTCTGAGGAACCTGAAAGCTCCCAGGCAGGAGCTGCAGGTGCTGCAGGTGGGGTCCTGGCTGTGTTTGCTGAGCTGGAAGCAGGGGATGTTCCTGCCAGGACACTTGGCCCCTTCCTGCTCCAGCCCTCACAAACAGCGCGGAGTTAAGTGGCCAGAACTTGTAGGAACAGCAGAAATGGTGTTAAATGAAATAGAGCAAGAAATGGGGGTGTTTGGGCAGCAGGAGCCTTTAATGACATTGTCTGGCTGTTCCAGGGGGAAATGCAGAGCTGCTGCTGCTGCTCCTGACAGAGCAGGGCCAGGGAACACACAGGGGGCTGAGGGAGCACAGCCCCTGGCTGCCCAGGAGGATGGAAAAGCAAACAAAGAGCAATGAAAATGCCTGACTGAGCCTTCCTGATGCCCAGAGCAAAAGGATAGAAAACAGCCCAGTGACTGACTGTTGTAATGAGAGAAAATCAGGCAATCCACTCACTGGAGTCACAATCCATCAGGAGAATTTATGAATAAAAACACCCAGGAACTTGCAGGGATTTCAAGGGGGAAGCCAAGGAATTGTTTTCTTCCCCTTTACAAGGTGGGGAAATGTGTGGAACTTCCTGAGGGTCTGGAAGTGGTGTAAAGGTGAATTTTTCTCACGTTTTTCTTACTCCTGAAAGCAGTCACAGCTCTTGGGATGACACCTCAGAACCAGTGAACTCCTTGGGAGGGAATTTTTGTTTGGTTTGTGACCCAGTGGAATTCCTGGTGTGAGTTTGAACAGGTTGTGACAAATATCACGTGATGATGTTCAGTGTTTTTCCCCAGATATACTTGAAATATTATTTCCCCAGCAGCAATAATAATAGCTAATTATTATTTAACTTGGTCCTGTATTAGTTATTACTATAATTGATCCTTTGGAATAAATAAGCTCTTCATTTGCATTCCTGCAAAATTTTTGTGCCTATCCTTAACGGGAGCAAAAAAATGAGGGGAAGCAGAGGTGGTTGTGCCTAGCTGCAGTTATTTTTGACGCAGTGTGTAATTATGTCTGTAATTCCATTTAGCACATGTGAACGCGGTAAATGAGATAAATACAGGAGTGGCTTCCCTTGTGCAGGCACCCCAGCCTCCTGACTGGCACGGAAAAGGTGGAATTTTCACTCCTCCAGGTTTGTGCTCTGCTCTACAGGGGCCCATTTGCACAATAAATGGAGATACAGGTTTAAATAAAAGCGAAAAGTGAAGGATTCAGGGCGTTTAGGGAAGGAAGAGGTGCAATGTGAACAGAACTGGTGCTGCCAGTGATGCTCCACTTTGCAGAAAGCTGATGTATGAACAGCAAGGTGGGAAAATGCTTGTGGGGGTTTGTTCAGGTTCCCAGCAGCAAAGCAAAATCTCTCCAAGTGGAAAACCCCAAGGGCTGAAACCCCAGGTGATACAGGGCACTCTTGGATTGACTTTTCCAGTGGAAGCAGAATTAGGGAACTGCCCAGCACTGGCACAGGGTTTATTTAAGGCTTGTGAGCTAATTTGACCTTTTTCAGTGTCTCATTTCACACCCAGTTCCATTTAAATCAGGAGCAGAGCAGGGGCATTTAAAGCCTTTTTCTGATGCATTTATTAGCGGTGAAACCCTTACATCATAACTCTCTTTGTCCTTGCATTCAGCAAAGTTCACACAAAGATAACAAAGTTCTGGGTGATTCTTGCTGTTCCATATTTCTCTGGCTCCCTGGGCAGTGTTTGGTGGTCCCTGTGTTTGTTTTGCCCTCCCCATTTTTGGTGTGTACCTGCAGGAGCAGGGAGCAGCCATCCAGAGGGGCTGGATCTTGTTTTAGGAGTTGTGCAAACACATTTCTGCTGTTTACCCAGCGAGGTCTGGGCTGTGCTGGCGTCCCTGACAAAACAAAGTGGAAACCAGCACGGGGATAAAGGTGGGGGAATCAAAAGAGGAGGGATGATAAAAGTGCCATTTTTCCTCTTAAGAACAAAGCTGTTTTACACTTTGCCACAAACCCCTGCCTGGCAATATATTTGGGATGATTTAGGAGCGCTTCAGCCTTTTAGGGGTGGATTGCAGGATTTCTGGAGCTGTGCAGTTTCTGTAGAGCTTTGAATAAATGAAATGCTCTCTTAGCTATTGTCCTCCATTACTGGGCTATCAGAGCCACTCTTAATCTTTAATGTTCTTACTCTGACAACAGCCCTGGGACTCAGGCAAGTTCTATTATTCCTTTCACACATGAAGAAGTGAGGAACAAAGAGGCTCAGACTGAGATTTTCTTCTCAGGCTGCTTGCCTTGGTTTGAGTGAGAACTCTCATCTCAGCCTTCTTTCTGCTTAGATGTTTGTAGGTGGTGCAGTATTAATTGGGGCAACGTCCAAATTCCTTTAAAAAATAGGAACTGAGACGGTGTGGGAGAGAACATCAGCAGCTGGGAGGGGAGGGCAAGACCAAGGTGTTTGCACCAGGTCAGTTCTGCCTCAATCTTTTATTCATTCCAAACCAGTGGACTCTGACTCAGAGAAATCCAGTTGGGCTGAATTATCTCAATAAAAAACAAACAAACAAAACCAGATGTAAATTCCCAGGGAAAACGGGATAAATTTCAATGCACGTTGTGTGGTTTGTGTGCCCTCCCATCACCTCCTCTGCATCTCCTCATCCCCAGGATACCAGGGAAGACAATGAACTCCTACAGGAAATTTTGGATATGGATTTTTTTCCACTCTCCTGGGGAAACAATAATTACTTGGTGAGGAACATTGGCTGCATTACAGGAGTCACAAGTGACAGCTGCACAACAGCATTTAAATAAGAATTTCAGCCATTTTTAGGAACTTCTGCGTGGAACAGAAAATGGAAAGGCAATATTTGGGAACTCAGATATGTGGAAGAAGCAAACATTGGCCCTAAATAACCCCTTGGAGTTTAATGGATGAATCCCAGCCTTTGTACAGTCAGACAAATGGTTTTAATCACTTTATTCAGCTTTAAGCTGAGGGTGTGCAGACCCCAGCCAGAACCAATTCTGTCCTGCAGGGTGACCTCCTTCTTTCTTTCACTGGATTAAACTACAGAAAATTTAAACACCACCACAGGAGAGACAGAAATTTTATTGTTTATTTTTTAGAAAACCAGGTCTCCTTAAGTTCTACGTTACATTTCATCCGTGCCCGTGGCAGAGGTTTGGAACAAAACGATATTTCAGGTCCTTTCCAAGCCAAAGCAGCCTGTGATTCATGGTTCTGTGGGTAAATGAAACAAAATCTCACTTGAACGCTTTGTTAGCACAGCCAGAGCACAACAAAGCGCTGCTGTGCAGCCTGCACACGGTGCCAGGTTGGCTTCCACGGGGGGCAAGGTCATCAAACATCATCCCCTGGCTCCAGGTGGAGTGCAGGAGGCTGTGCAGGTAAATAAAACACCCTGGCTGCTCCCCACAGAAACACCCCAGCCCTCCTGCCTGACAAACGGCAGAAATGCAATCAGGCTGGCTCAGCCCTGGGAGAAAAATGGGGTTATTAAATCCCAGATTAAAGATAGGGAATTGGTGATTTTATCTCGCTCACAGACAAGATCCAATTTAGCTGATAGGGAGCTGAACCTGAAGAGAATTCTGTAAGTTGTTTATTTCCCCCAGAAATGCATCACTAATGTTTAATTTGCAAAACATGTCCTTGTTATGTTCCTTTTCAACCCTTCTACCCGTCAGGAAGATTGTGGAAAAAATGGGAAGAGAACCCGCTGATAATATTTTTATTCATCTCCTGGGAGCATCCTGGGCTTGGTGAAGGTCAGCTCCAGCCACAGGTGTTTAATTCCAGAAACTTCCAGCGGGCTCTGAGAGCTCAGACCCTCCTGGATTTGCTGGAGGTTCTGCACCGAGTGAATGATTTTCCTGTTCCTTAACAATCTCCCAGAAAATGGAGCTTCCAAAGGACATCTGTAATCTGCAGACTCACCAGGCTTCCCTGGAGCTGCCTCTGGTCCGTGGTGATGCAGCAAGAGGAAAATAGGATGGTTTTTATGGAGCACAAGAGCCTGGGAAATGTAGCAGAAATCGTACAAATGAAAGGATTAATTTTAATTTATTTTTGTCTCATCAGTGAGAAATGGGATTTGCCAGTGCAGTTCTCCTGCTTGTCAGGATTTGAGAGACACTTCACTGTGTTTGAGGTTCCCAGAGGAGACCAGGCCCAGCTCAGCTCCACGGGAAAAGTGCAGAAAATGCTGGTGCAGGATCAGTGCTGCAGCAGAGCCACAGCTGGCACTGCAGGGGATTTACCTGGGCTGCTCCCAGCCCCTGAGCACAGGGGTCACCTCCTCTTCTCACCCTGGCAGTGGTTGCTTTTGGATTCTTTGCTTTTTTGTACTCCTGCAATTTTTATTTTTAATGTTCCTAGTGAAGAGCTGTTCCTCCTATTCCCATCTCTTTGCCTGAGAGCCCCTTAATTTCGAAATGATAACGATTCCCAGGGAGGGGTTTGCATTCCCCATCCCAAGGGAGGCTCTGCCCTGCTCAGCAGACACCTGGCTCCCAAAGCAGGACAGGGTTGGGATAACAAAGCTCTTGGAGACGTGGAGGGTGGGAATCAAATCCTGAGTGGTACAGAAATCCCAGCTCTGGTCCTTGTGGCGCTGAGATTTGCAAACCCTCACGGCTCTAATCCCAAATCCGTGTCCAGATCCCAGCTGGATTTGCACCTCCTTCACAAGAGAAATGATCCCATCCTTCTGACCACCCTTTTTAGGTGCATTTCTGCAGCACCTCCCTTTTCTGGCCAGACTCTGGAAAGAGGAATTTTCAGAGCCTCTGGAGTGAAGGCTCTTGCCTGGCTTTGATGGATGGTCCTTTTATCCAGTGCTGTGCTGGTACCCGTGCCCACACCATCCAAAGTATCACACACATTTTCCAATTGAATGGCTCTCCTCGGTGAAGAAAATCCATATTCTCTGCTCAACAACGTGGACCAAAAGTCGAATAAACAGTAAAAAAATAAATGGAGTAACCAGGGATTAGCAGACAGTGCATTATGTTGATTACCCACATTGTCTTCAGCTTAATAAATTCTATTTTGCTGTAAGTCAGCTCAATTGTGTGTGAAAATAGAGAAGGTGGAAAATGAGACTGAACAAGAGGGTTAAATGACAGTGTGCCATTCCAGAGGCAATTAAAACCCAAAAGCTCCAGCCCTTGAGAAACAGAAAAAAAAGGTTTTGAAGTGTGAAATAAAAGACACAATTCTGTGTTAATGTGGGAAGTTAAAATTGTCTGTCCAAGGCTCATCATTAAACCCACACAAAGGCAGAACTTTTTACTGCATCCTGTGGCATTTGCAATCCTAAACAGGGGCGAAGAGGATGGAACAGGGGTGTATCCATACTGCAAATAAGGAAAGTGAACCACAGTGATTTCCCAAGGGTTTTTAAAACTTTTTTTTATTCATTACTCATCCATGCATTCACTACAAAACTTCTTGGAGATGTTTTTGTTTCGTATTGACGGGATAAACCCGTTTGGGCTGGTTCATTTACTTGATGTGTTGCTGACAAGCTCGCAGGTCTGGGTGCTGAAAATCCGTGTCTGTTTAACTGCATGTGACAAAGAAGGGCAGGAAAAGGTAAAAAAATTCCCACTGGAGATTCCTGAGCATCCTCCTGCCAGGAGGAACCAACCCAAAGCCCTGCAGAGCCAGGAGAGGGCTGGGAGCATTTACAGAACCTGCCTGAGGGATCTCCTGGCTGAAAATACATCTGGGCTGAAAATCATCTTTATCCTGGTTATCATGGACACAGAGGTGGAAATCAGAGCATTGGGAACGTTGTCTAATTTAACATTGTTTGGCCTTTAAATGTTACAACTTCCATTTGTTGGGCAATTGAGGTGGAAAATTGTTGATCAAAGCAGGAGAGGGAAATAAAGGACAGGGTGGGTTTTTCGGTGTTTGTTTGTTTGTTTTTTTGTCCTGGAGGTGCAGAGTTGCTGAGGAGAATTCCCTGCCTGGGCAGTGGCAGGGGTGGGAGGCAGGGTGCCAGCAGTGCCAGGTGACAGCAGTGCCAGGTGACAGCAGTGCCAGCAGTGCCAGCAGTGCCAGGTGACAGCAGTGCCAAGTGACAGCAGTGTCAGGTGACAGCAGTGTCAGGTGCCAGCAGTGCCAGGTGCCAGCCGTGGCTGCTCAGGGAGCAGAGCTTTGGGAGGAGCTGCTGAACTCCGGGGCTCTGCAGGCAGGCAGGGACAGAAAAGGCCCCTCAGATCCTCCTGTGCCCTCTGCAAGCTTTTGTCTCTCCCTTTTCCCTTCAAAGCAGCAATTTCCCATTGTGTTTTTTTTCTTTTTTCCTTTTTTCCCTTTCCCAGCCCTGCTCAGCAAGGGCTCTCCTGGGAGCGGGGCTGAGCTTGGCACACTCAGCCAGGCTGGAGCTCCTGTCTGCACCACTGGCCAGGATAAACTGCAAACTGCTGGATTAATATTTCAAATGACTGCCTAATACAGGCAGCAGCGTGGCAGGGATCCAGGAGCAGGGTTTTCCTGCTGAAATCTGCCTGCTCCTCTTAATACCCAGCTCTAAACTGTTTATTTTTAAAGCTGCTCCGTGGAAAGAGCCAGGGGAAGTGGCAGGGATGGAAAACTTGGAGTTTGGAGAATCCTCTTGGAGCAGGGATGGGGAGAGGGCAGAGTTAATGTGACCTCCAGGCTGGCCCCAGCACCTGGAAATGTCCCCAGCAATGCTCTCATTTCCCCTCTAATATCATCAATATTCTGAGTGCTAACAGCAAAAACCCCAACAAAGTAATCCATCACTTTTGGGGAAATTGCCTGGATAGACAGAAAAAAAAAAACCCCACTGCTCCTGTGCTGCTTTTCTTAGTCCTGTTTTATTGTTTCTACTTAATGAACTGGCAAATAAATTACAAAAATATGGTTTATAAGCCCATTCCTTATTAATTCCATATTTGCTGCAACTTTGGTCATTAATGAATCAAGGAGATGGAAAAGCCTGGGAATTTAATTGCACAATTACCATTGCTGTAACATTTGTTTTAAGGATGTGACAAAGTTAATGGATGTTTTATTTATTTATTTCAAGTGATCTTCAAGTTAATATTTGCAAGTGTTTGGGGTTTTTTTTAATGTTTATTTTATTTTGTTTTATTTCCTCTCTCTGGCTTCTTCTTCTTTTTTAAATTATTATTCATCTGTTGAACCAAAAGGGAGATAGATCATTTCTACATATCTCTATATCCTAATTATTCCTGTGTATTTCTATATCCATCATTTTCTGGAGAAACTTTCAACACTTCATCCATTTCCATGTTTGAAGTTTCCCTAATGAAATGAATTCTTAAAACGGGGCTTTGAACAAACTTCCCTGCTGAAAAAAATAAGGATCCACCAAGGAAGGAAACATCTCCTATTAATCCTGGGAGTGGAGGAGATATTATTGTTATTAATTCCAGTAATTAGGAGGAAAACATAACAAATTACTCCTAATAAGTCTTTCAGACAGGATTTTCTTTTAATCTCCAGGCTAATTTATATTTATTTTTATATTTTCACCAGCTGAACTTGGCAATATCTGCACACTCTGCAGTGACCTTTATTTGTTTGCTGACAGCATTTTAAAGTATCTTTAATTTTCTTTTGGGTTGAATGCAGAGCTGCAAGGATCCCTTGCAGGGCTGCCCATGTGTGTCTTCAGAACCCAAAATTAACCACTTGCTGCTAACTCAGAATTTCCCTTTTCCTTTGGGCAGCTTTTTTTTTTTTTTTTTTTTTTTTTTTTTTCTTTTGCTNTCCTGTGGCTTTGGGTCGGTTTTAGGTCAAGATTTGACCGTAATTTTTTCAGTGCATCACAGTAAAAAACAGAACATTTTCCTCCTGGTTCTACTGAACAGGAGATTCAAGAGTCGACCTGGGATGTTTAAAAAATCAACTTCACCTTGAACTCCACAGTGTGAGCTGCTCCTGCTGCTCCTTACAATGTGAATTTTGTCTCCTACTCTCTCTTACATTTTTTTCCCGTTATTTATTTATAAGGCAGAATTCAATATTTTTCTCTTGTTCCACTTGCTTAATCTCTTCCTTTTCTTCTCTGTGTTCCACCAAAACTCTCCTGAATCCAGAGCTTTGTTCCCAAACCTGCAGCTCCTCTTTCCTCCATCCCAGGCATCACCTGAGCACCCCGTATTTGATTTTTCTTTTCCCATTCTTTGCAGAATGGCGTGGTTAGAAAAGCTCTGAGGTGTTTGGAGCCACTTGGAAGGAGCTGACGTGGGCTCGCAGCTGCCAAAGCCGGGCCATCTGCTGGGTTCAAAGTTGATTAAGTATCACTGCTTTTAAATTAATAAGGGCTCTGGTAGAAGAGTAATTGGAAGTCGCATAAAATACGGATTGGGGACTTTGGGTAGAAATAATAGAGCATATATTTGATAAGAGCTTTAGACTATTTCTATAAAAAGTTCACTTTAGTGATTACTGCAGCGCTGAACTCTGCAATGTTTGTGGTTTAATCCCATCTGCAGCTCAGGATTGGTGGCACAGCAGCGTTGGCTGCAGCCCGGGTTCCCCATCCTTAAACATGGGGGGAGCTCTGCCCTGCCCTGGGAAAGGCAGGGAATTCCCTCCTCGTTCCCTGAGAGCATCGCCCCGGCTCCCTCAGCACCACGGACAGCGGGAGGGAAAGAAACAAATGAAAATAAACGAAGGAGCCGCCAGCATCCCAGCACGGCCGGGGCTGGCCTGCCTTGGCTGGGAAAAATCCATAAACAGTTCAAATCTGCCCAAACTCAGCGTACCTTGTCCAGATGTAAAGATTAGGTTTAATATTTCAAATCATATCTTACATTAATTTGGTTAAACTCCCTGCCAATGCTTATAACTGGTGTGAGAATCCATCTCCTCCACAGATTTTTCACAGTCATTTATCATTATTTGATGAAAACTTAAATAAAGAGGTCAAATTTATGTCACATTCCCTTGAATGCTTGGGATATTTCATTTTTCCTGTGGAGGAACTGGAGCAGACCCTTTGGACAGATCTCAGGGCCTCCTGATCATTTCTTTCTGCTGCCTCCCTGCTCCTTGTGCTGCTGCTGAAGTCCTGGAAGGGTGAGAGGGTTTCTTCCTTATTAAACAAATGAAATAATGTAATTTAAAGCTGATGTGTTTGATTTTTAACGTCCTAATCTTCCCTTTGGACAGAAGTGCCAACGCCTGTTGTGTCTGCATCCTTGGGGGCATTACAAATTTAGGGGCATTCTGAATTTCTGAGTGGGATGGGGAACAGGAATTAGCAGGAAATCTCCATTTTTCCGTGGTGCCTTTCTGCCCTCCTCAGGCACTGATCCCACCCCGTGGCCAGACACAACAAACAGCATTTTTTTGCCTTTTTCAGCCACTTAAACCAACTGTTTTTTACAGCGCTGGACGCCCCAGTGCGTTGGTAATTCCCTCAAAGCTGAGCTTAGTTCCACACTTGGAGCACATTTGTCTCATGGAAGGAAAATTGCTGTCATCTCCTTTTCTCCCTTTCTCGGTTTAAGACGTAAATTGTCAGGTTTTCATCCTCCTGTTGTGACATGGATGTGCTCAAAATGGGCAGCACCACACCTGGAATAATCCTCTGCTGGAACTGAATCCGAGGTTCTGGGATGTGTCCGTCTGAGCCCTGCCACTGTGGTTTCAAAACACCCAATTGCAGCAGAATAAAAGCTGCAATAAATTACAAATTCCTCACCCTTGGAGGGGAAAATGGTGCTGCCTGAGGGGAAGATGGTGTTGCCTCCTGTCCCACAGCCATAATCCCACCAAATCCAGTGCCCAGGGAGTGGGACCAGGCCCTGCGTGCTGGGAACCAAACCCACCTGGGGATGGATTCTCTGGAGGGGGGCAGGAATTCCCTGGGCTCTAGAGCCACCCTCGGTCTGTTTGAAAAGAGGAAAAATCCTCTTTTCCAGGCATTTTCTGTTGTTGAACTTTCTTAGGCTTTGTTATATGGAAAAAAAACCCTGAAAATTACATTTTGTTCCCAGTTTGCTGCCCGTGTGTGCTGTAATTGAACTGCAGCTCTTAATCCTTATCTTAGAGCTGGTTCCAGTCAGTCGTGGAGGGGTTGAACAGCTTTGAGAGGCTTTGGACACCGTTCTAACCAAAATAAAGAATATTTAAGAAATGAGTCATTCCAGGGATTCCCCTTGCCCTCAGTGGGGAATGCTGAGGAAACAAGGCTGGGTTTTTCCTCAAGACTGCAAGGAGTTCACATATTTCAGATTTCCAGGGATTTAATTAGAGAGAAAGCACGTCCCAATTCTGAATTTGCAATGGAAGGAGGGCAGGCAGCAAGGGCTGGGGACCTTGGTTTGCTCTCCAGGCAGGTCCTGTGGTGGATTTTGCTTCAGCCCAGAACAAACACAGCCACCAGAGCTCTCCCAGGACCAGGAATTCTCCTCCTGCAATGCTCTGACAGGCAGCAGAAAGTCACCTCTCATTTTGTTGTTGTGTAGCAGCACTGGTCAGACATTTTATAACTTATTTTAGTTCATTTAATCCAATTAACATGCAGCTAATTTAGCGTGACATGAGCTGTAGCCGTGCAGCTCCAGCTTCGTTAAATCCAAGACTCAGTCACTGTCCTGACACCCCAAAGAGGTGTAATCAGTCACTGATTAATTAGCACCAGGATGTCAGGCTGTAATAATTGACCAACGCTTATCTTGTCAAAATCGTTTTTTTGATGAATTTCACACACTCAGGGAAATGGAAAACACGAACCTAAGAGGCCAGGGCAGCTCTCAGGGGGGAACCTGCAGGGTTTGTGTGCCAGGATGGGTCAGCGTGGCTGAGGCACCCATTCCCTCAGGGAAAAAAGGGAAATAAATTCCTCATTTTCTGGGGAGTGCAGCTGCAGAAGGGTTTGGAGGTGACCCCTATTCCCTGAGCCCCAGAGAAGGGAAGGGGAAGGGGAAGGGGAAGAGGAAGGGAAAAGGGAAGGGGAAAGGGAAAGGGAAGGAAGGGGAAGGGGCCCTGAGCTCCCCTGGGTGCCTTTGCCAGGCTGGGAGCTGCCCTGTGCCTCCTCCTGCAGGATCCTGGCTGGGATTTGTCACCTTCTAAGGGGGGGTGGGAGCACAGAGCTGTAAATTCCTGCCTTTTACCAGGTCACTGCAATCCACACTCCAGGTGTGCTGCTCGTGCCAGAGGCGTCCATAAAACCCCTCCAACAATCCAAACTCGGCTCAAGGCTCATAAAGCAAACTCCCGTGGTAATGATGTTACTTTCAAGGGTTTGTAGCCACGAACAAATCAGGATTTCACAGCTGCTGCCCCTGAGCTCCGCAGGGTGAGGCACTGGAGCTCTGGAGCCTCTCCAGGAGGGACAGGAATCCTTGGAATTCCTTCCCTGGGCATTTTCTGCATTTGGGAATATGGCAACGTGCATAAATATGGAATTTTCTACACCCAAACCAATGTTTTAGTATGGAAAACCATTGATCTTTCAAGGATGATGGTGCCTGGGTATTATCTTGTCCTGGACAGACCATTTTTTTTTGTTTGTTTTGTTTTTGTTTTGTTTTGTTTTGTTTTGTTTTTGTTGCAGCCCTGCCAGGCTGGTGTTTGGTCAATAAACCCCAATTTAGCTCAATCCTGGCCTCTGTTTCTGTCACTGGTGGAAGATGAAGCCCATAATGAAAAGGCCACTTGAGCTGTGATTCAACAAATGCTGCTTTCTGTTCCTCTGCTTAATCACAACTATTAATGGATCCCTCTGAAAAAAAACAGGTCTGGTTTACTGAAAGTCTCTTAGGTGACACTGATTTTTCACAGTTTAATGTTTATGGGAAAATTCAGGCTGAAATAACCCCAAGTGCAGGAGCCCAGGGGGAATGGGGGGGTTTAGCATCCCTCCCTCAGCACGGGGTGAATTCCAGGGCTCACCCTGAGTGCTCCCTGCTCCATCACTGCTGCTGTGCTTTCCCTGAGCTGGGGGTGGTGTTTCAGGGAATGCCACAATTCCCTCCTCGGGAATGTCACAAATCCAGGGACAGAGCCCAGCTCTGCGGGCTGAGCAGGGATTGGAGCCGTTGTGAATCTTGTCTCTCTCAGGTTTTATGGCCAGATCCTTTTATTCTTTTTAATCTTCCCGGAATGAAGGGGTAGGAGAAGGGGGGAGGAGAGGAAATGATCTTATTATGACTTCTGAAAGTGGCTTTGTAGCTGAGAGTAAGAACTCTGTGAAATGGGAATGGGACAATAAATTGTCTGTGCTTGTTCCTCACTGGCCTTTATTTTCATTAAACATTCACAGGCACCATTGCAGTTACTTAAATCAACATGATGACCCACTTTAAAAAGATCAGCTGGAAGAAAATATACCTTTAATTATATTCAGTGATGGCTTTATAAACTTTATGGAGTGAGTAAATGTCTTTGTGTGCGTGTGAGGCTCCCATATGGGCACAGAGGATGGTGAGGGGTGTCTGGGCATCCTTGGTGTATTTGGTTTAAAACAACTTTGCACCTCGGGGAAAACCAGTCCCTGTATGGGCTTTAATCAGGCACACTCTGCATTATAAACAATGAACTTCAGGGAAATCGTGTCCCCACTAAGCTGGGGATGCAATTCTCCCATGGGAGCCAAGATTTCATGGAAATCATAAAATTTTCATAGCGATTTCAGTGGCTGAAATTGTTCCGGCTCTGAGGAATTTCCAGATAAAAGTTCAGTACCTGCAGTGTCTTCACTGGGATTATCTGTGTGACATTTTTTTCTTGGAAAAGCCTGAGCAGTGCTATCCTAACCCAGAAAAGGATCTGGGTCAGACAATTAACTCCAATTGTGTGAGTGTTGCAATTTAATTCATCCAGGGAAGCCACACGTCCTCTCATGGCTGGCATTCTGTCCCTGAGTGAGAATTATCCAATCACTTCTCATTCCTGGAAATCCTGAACCCTTCACTGCAGGCAGGAACCAGAGGAGCAAACAGCCAGGCACCACTAATCCAATTTGCCTGTGATGAGAAGGTGAACAAGCTCAGGTCTGTCTTAATATTTTCTGTCTCCACTGAACTCCAGAAATCGTCTAAAGCACCATCTCCCTTTCGTGTTTGTTTTATTTTGGCTCCCAGGCAGCCTGATTTCATTATGACAACTGCTATTTTATCCAAGTATTAAGAATCTGTGTTTGCTGCGTGACAACATAAATTTTATCAGCCGGTAACAAGCATCATAAAATCAGTTTGCAGTAGTTCTTTCTTGGCAGCTTGATAGTCCACGCTGCAGAAATGAGATGTTCTCTGGGGCTCCTTTTCAGTGCTAATGTAGTGCATGAATGCAGAGCTTTTATTTTTAGTGCATTTTAGAATCAGGCAAAGATATTATTTGGCATCAGACAGCACAAGTGCTCCTAGCTCTGGTCTGCTCCTGTTCCTGTACAGCACTAAATCTCCCCTTCCTAAGGCATCATCATTCCCGGCTGTAATAAATGCTAAAAACAAATGAAAAAGAGAAAAATTCAGGTCTAGCAGAGCTGAACTTTTGGAGATGGATTGCAGCAGCGCTTTAACTTGCACTTCTGTTCTGCACAAATTGCTTTCGATTTTACCCTCTTTCCATGTAGGAAACAACCACCCTGGAATTCCCTTTCTGTTGCAGATGCAGGGGCTGCCCCCGCAGAGGGAAATCGGCTCCTGCCACCCTTTGGAAGCTGCAGACTCTGCCTGCAGCCCCTGGCAGCTCCAGATGAACAAACCGAGGGAGAGCTCTCAGTAGAAATCGATTGGCAGCACAAAATGCCTGATTTGCAGTTTTATGGCTTAAAACTCCTTAAGCGCCCTGATTTATTGTTTGCAGTTAGGAGGGAAGCCTGNGCTTTTCAAGTTTTATTGGTGGTGTTTGCTTTCAGATATTAAATGTAAAACAATGCTGTTAAATATCAAACGAGTCTCGACCGTTTGTGCATCCTAATCTCACCTGGGAATTTGCATGCAGGGTTTTTCCTGGGAAATGTCCTGATCCTCCTCACTTTACCTGAAGTGTAATTCGAGATATCCAAAGTGTAATTCAAGCTGCCCAGGAAGGGAAAAGTGAAACCCAGGGGCTGCTCAAGGTCAGCAAACTGAATCTTAATTACTGAATTTGTTTATAAATAACAGTGGCCATGGAGTACACCAGAGGTGGCTGCATTGCTGGGTGGGACAGCTGCTCCACAGCCATAAAGCTGTTTTACTGGAGGGGAATCATTTGCTGAATTTAAGGTGAATTTCAAGTAAATTTAAGGTAAATTTAAGGTGAATTTCAGGTAAATTTTAGGTAAATTTCAAGTCAATTTAAGGTAAATTGTCCCCTTTCCTGAGGCTCAGTTCCAATAGAAGCAGGTGAGTGCAGCCTGGAGTGACTGAACAGAGACTGGAACAGAACTGACAGGGAAGGCTCCAAATTAACTCCTTGCTCCTGTTGTTAGTGGGGATTTCATCCAAATTCCATTGGCAGCAGCAGGAATTTCCTCTCTGTGCTCAGGCACAGAGTGCTGGGCAGAGCAGGACTGGCTTGGGAATTCAGGTGAGTTTTTGGAATACAGGTGTATTTTTAGAATCCATGTGTAATTTTGAATCCAGGTGTATTTTCAGAATCCAGGTGTATTTTTGAATCCAGGTGTATTTTCAGAATCCAGGTGTATTTTTGAATCCAGGTGTATTTTCAGAATCCAGGTGTATTTTTGAATCCATGTGTATTTTTAGAATCCATGTGTATTTTCAGTATCCATGTGTATTTTTGAATCCAGGTGTATTTTCAGAATCCAGGTGTATTTTTGAATCCAGGTGTATTTTTGAATCCATGTGTATTTTTAGAATCCATGTGTATTTTCAGTATCCATGTGTATTTTTGAATCCAGGTGTATTTTTAGAACCCAGGTGTATTTTTGGAATCCAGATGTATTTTTGGAATCCAGGTGTATTTTTGGGACCCAGGTGCATTTTCAGTATCCAGGAGTATTTTTGGAGTGCAGGTGTATTTTGCAGTGCTAAATGCACACTCCCTTGGGAAGGAATGATGAAAAATCAGCAGCAGCCTCTGAAATTGGAGCCCACATTGCTGACACCAGAGCTTTTCTGGTGAGGTTTGGGTTACAGTTGCTTGTAGAGGGTTTCCTTCTCATAAAACACAAAACTCTTCCACTCTCATGTGGTGAAAGCCACAGAAAAGATTTTTTTGCTTTCTCCTCCTCTTAATTTCGAGGTTATTCATTACTGCCTTTCAGTGCTGCCCTCTGTTCATCCTCATTCAAGTGGCTTTTCTCCTTAAAACAGGCATGAGAGGTGCCTCCATATCTTGATTAAAATCTCTGCATTTCTACATTTTAACTACTGCTCTGTATTTAATAACCTTTGCTCTTTTTTCCTGTGTTTTTTGGCCTCTCAGCTTTTGCCACACAATACTGCTAATGCTAAACCCGACACGGGTTTGGCACAATACATCTTCCACAGTTCTAGTTCTTCAAAATATCCAAAGTCTGTTTGCAAGGCCCTGGTTTGAGCTTGTTTCCATTTCTCTCTCAGCAGTGTCTGTCCCATCCCTTGGCCTTTCCAGGTCAGGATATTTTATCTCAGAGTGCACACCGATGGACAAGGCTGTGGGAGCCTTCTGCCAGGCTTTGGGAATGCCCCACAGCTCCATTTCCCTCACCTGTGTTTCCCACCCTGCCCTGTGCTCTGCCCAAAGCAGAGGGCTCTGCCTGCACACAAATCCTGATTATCCCAGGAAGTTCCCAGCAGTGGGAGCAGCTCTGGAACCACGGCAGGCAGGGAAACCTGGAGCACCCAAGCCAGCCCTCAGCCAGGGGGGGCTGCCAGGCTCTGGATCTGCTGCTGGGATCTGTGTGGGAGGGAAGGGAGCTGGGGAGGGCACGGGAGAAGCTTTAGGAGCATTTCAGGACAAGAGCAGCTGTGGCAGCTGAGCTCTCCTGCCCCGGCACAGCACGGGCACCGAGCTCATTCCACTCCAGTGGAGCTGGGCAGCCTGGGACACTGCTCTGTGTTGTTTACAGGCTCTGTTTTCCTCTTTCATTACCCACGTTTCACTTTCTGCAGAGATAATGTGCCTCCAAGTCGAGCACAAAGGAGGCTGCTGATAGACAAGCTGCTTTTTGTCCTCTGCAGGGAATTGCTGTCATCCCTGAATGTGTGACCCGCTCTCTTCTGCTCTTCTGCATCTTGGAGATGAATTTGTGGTGCAGCTGGGAATCAGGAACCTTGCCTTGGCAGGGACAGGCTGGTGCAGGGCTGGGAGCTCTGGGGTGGCCCAGCTCCATCCCAGCTCCATCCCAGCTCCATCCTTGCTCCATCCCAGCTCCCTCCCAGCTCCCTCCCAGCTCCATCCCTGCTCCATCCCTGCTCCATCCCAGCTCTATCCCTGCTCCATCCCAGCTCCATCCCAGCTCCATCCCATCTCCATCCCTGCTCCATCCCTGCTCCATCCCAGCTCCATCCCAGCTCCATCCCAGCTCCATCCCAGTTCCATCCCAGCTCCATCCCAGCTCCATCCCAGCTCCATCCCAGCTCCATCCCAGCTCCATCCCAGCTCCGTCCCAGCTCCATCCCTGCTCCATCCCTGCTCTATCCCTGCTCCATCCCTCCTTCCAGTCAGTCCCAGTTTGTGCCTGGCTGTTACTGGGAGTGTCTGACAACCAGAGCTGGGGCTCTGCTGGGTATTTGTTGGTTTAAAACCATCCTGGAATATGCTGCATTCTGCTTTTTACTTTATCTGTCAGGAATCTGGCATTTTCTTATCTTAACTCTGGGGAACTTTGGTTTCTTTTATTTCTTACCTTTTCCCGTGGGGAACTTTGTTGTTGCCATTGCACAGATGTGACTTTGTGGCCGTGAAGTTCAGTTCAGTACTACCAGAATCCTCCCTGGTGTCGTGTTCCCACTTCCCAGCTTCCATTTTCCTAGGCAGGAAAGGCATCAGGATCTGCTATTCAGTCACCTGGCTAAAGAGAGTTGGATTTATTGTCCCTTTATAATTCCTTGTGAGGATTCTGTCCCCTTTCTCAGAGCTGAAATTCCTCAGCTCCAGCCTTCACCCCCTGAGGATTACTGAGCTTCATTCTCTTGCCAAAACAGCAACTGAATGTCATTTTTCTCAGCCTTATTTACAGTAAGCTCCCTTTATTCAACACCCAGGCAGGAAGGGATTCTTAAAGTGGGCATAGATCACATTTATGTTCACTTAATTCCCCTTTACAGTGCCAGGATGGTGTAAATCACCCCCAGAATAGACCACAATCAGACATTCTCCATCAATGGTCCTGCAGGGGGAACTGCAGCGAAGCTCATTCATTTGGCAGTCCTTAATGGGAGGTCACTCATTATTTACACAGCTTACAAGCCATTTGGAATTATGGTTTATTAGCACCACAGGCAGAGGATGATGCTGGGAGGAACATTTCCCTCCAGTCAGATGTGCCCTGCCTTACTCCAGGTGATTTTAGAGGTGCCTGCCCTGCCTGAGCTGAATTCCTGGGCTGGCAGAGGCCTTATGGAGTTATCAGAAAGTTCCAGCTGACCTGAGAGAAACATCTGTGAGGCATCTGTGTGAACGGAATTCCTGCTGCATCCATTGAGCTGTCACTGCTGCTCCCTCAGCACAGAGCTCCTCTCATGAATTCAGGTCCCATTTAATCCTCCTCAAGCAGACTTCCTCTCTGACCTGTTTGTTTGGTTTTACTTTGTTTGTTTGGTTTTTTCCCTTTTTACACTCCTGTGGAAATTTTGAGGAGGGAAATATCAAAAGCTGCTGCTCCAGGAGGATGTAACACCCTGGGCTCACTGGGAAAGGATCCCTTCCACCAGAGCAGCAAACTGAGAGCTGAGCAGAAATGCCACTGGGAAATGTCTCTCAGGTGTGACCATGACAAGAATTTTAATATTTGCTACAATTCCAGGGTGGCACAGCACTGCTGCACTTAAGCAGAGCCAGAACACAGAGAAGGAACAGTCAGAGGCTGCTGGGATCACCTGAAATCCACATCTGTGTAAAATCTGTGTCCCTGTGTCCTGGCTTCTCCAGCACATTGTGAAATGAAGGGGATTGATTTCTTTAATGTTAGTTCACAACATTTCCAGGTCCTGAACAGCTCATTCCAGAGGAGAAGGAGAAGGAGAAGGAGAAGGAGAAGGAGAAGGAGAAGGAGAAGGAGAAGGAGAAGGAGAAGGAGAAGGAGAAGGAGAAGGAGAAGGAGAAGGAGAAGAAGGAGAAGGACAGACAAGCTCCCAGCAGGATGTGCTCTGTACCTTTGCCTGTTCCTCAGCTCTGAGAAGGGATCATTAACCAGACTTCCTTCCCAAACCTTGTGCTGTTACCAATCCTATTAATAACCAACAATCTCCCCAATTATTAATCCATTAGCAATTCCATTGCAGAAAACCTCATTGTAGTGTCTGTTCAGAATGTCTGTTCCTGACAGGACGTTTTTGGGGGAACATCATTTAATTTTAGTTTAAAAGCTTGGCTTCCTGAGCCTCAAAAAGAATTAATGACTTGAGTTGCTCCATCTGACTCTGGCAAAAGCTGCTCCCAAATTAACTGTACCCCTGTTCTCTGCCTTGAGAACTTCTTAGGTTATGCTTAAGCTTCCTTCCCCTCCTATTCTGTGAAGAGGAGCAGGATTATGTAAGAAAATGGCAGCAATTTTGATATTAACATAATAGGAACAATTAGAGCAGCAGATCCAGGAGTGTATTGAAGTGCACTCGTCTTTTCAAGAAGGGCTTTGTCATATCCTGATTTACCTCCTTGTTACAATGCTCTGCTTTCTCTGAGTGGGGGTGAAACCAAGGGAAAGTGTTCAGGCATGCAGGAATTGAAGGGGAAAATAGGGAAAAATATGGAAAAAGCTGCCTGGTAGCTGTGACCCCTGACAGGGCTCAGTTCCAGAGCTCATTGATGATTTTCCCTTGAATCCTCTCGGGAAGAAGGATGAGGTGTCCAAAATAAGACATCACCAAACGTGAATTTTGTCCTGGGAAGAAACTCTTAGAAAAGCAAAAATTTTCCTGTTGAAACTTGGTGGGGAGTGGAAGTTCCAGGATCAAATATAAACCCAAACACAACAGCTCGGGCTCCCCACCCTCTGTTTACTCTTTGTATCCTCAGCCCAGGCAGTTTGTGTCTGGCTGATGCTGTTTTCCACCCAGGAAGGGTGGTAAATATTTCCTCACAAGGCAGGGTCTTGTTCAGTGCAACCTGAGTTTGGCACAGGAGCCTGGGAGTGGGAAATGAGCTCCTGCCCAACTTTATTAAAGCTTGTCTTTAATTTCATTTGAGCAAATAACTGCATTGGATTTGAAACCTTCCCTTGGGTGTAAAAAACCTTAGAGAATGTTTCTTTCTCTTTTTTTTTTCCCTTTTTCAATTTCTTTTTTTTTTTTTTTTTTTAATTTAATCTGCTTTTGCCCTTTCTCAGTCTCTCCCAGCAAAGAAGATCCATTTACTATGACTGATTGTAACATTCTCTTTTTCAGTTCCTCGGCTCTCTGCTCTGCGTTTCCCACTTTGTGCCATGAATTCCTAATTCCAGGTGGGGATTTCAGGAGCCCCATCTGATCTGGAGGCACCTGTGGGTCTCTTTATCCTCAGAAATGCTCTCTGCTTCCCTCCCTGCTCCCTTTTCCTCTGGTCCATATCCCGGGATATGTCGGGGCTCTGGTTTATGATGGACAAGCACGGGAAGAGCCCAGGGCAGTGGTGGAGCCCCCACCCCTGAGGGGTCCCAAAGCTGGGGGTTTGACCCCCAGGACACTGCTGTGGGGTGATCCTGGAGCAGGCTGAGGGATGGAATTCCCCTTTGGCTCCCAGCTGCAAGGCTCTGTGATTCCATGGACACTGCTGTGGGGTGATCCTGGAGCAGGCTGAGGCTGTGAGGCTCTGTGATTCCATGGACACTGCTGTGGGGTGATCCTGGAGCAGGCTGAGGCTGTGAGGCTCTGTGATTCCATGGACACTGCTGTGGGGTGGCCCTGGAGCAGGCTGAGGCTGTGAGGCTCTGTGATTCCATGGACACTGCTGAGGGATGGAATTCCCCTTTGGCTCCCAGCTGCAAGGCTCTGTGATTCCATGGTCCTGGGACATCAATAATATCTGGGAAATGCTGAGCTCTGGGTGTGCTGGGCAGCCACAGCTTCCTCACTGAACTCCAGGAGAAGCTGTGGGAGAACACAAGGATTTGCTCTGTGGGTTTTTATTAACCAAGCAAACTGGGGGGGTTGCGACTTTTCCAAGAGTTGAAATGAATAAATTGCTCTGCACACAAACCTCCCTGCCTCATTCCAGAGGTGAGGTGCACTGGGCTGTCCTTTGTCCCCCTGGCTGAGGCACTTTGGGTTTTTGTTTTTTTCCTGAAGAGACATAATTATTTTTATAAAATATAGATCAAGGAGTATAATAAAAATTAAGGGATTTAATTTCCAGCATTATTAGTCACAGGTAAGTGGCATTCACACCCATCTCATCCCTGACAATGCACAAAGACAAATGCTGGGGCATTCCCAGCAGCTGGGAGTTCCCTGCTCTGCCTGGGTCACCTTTTTCCCTGGACACACGAGCTTTACTTTGCAGCTGTGCCTTGGGAAAAGTGAGGGATTAACAAATATTTATGGCACGAATCTGCCCCAGTCCAGCCCAAATCCACCCCTGATCACCCAGTGCCTCCTGAATGTGGTTTTCCAGGAGAGTCCCTGCTAAAAACCCTCTGCAGGAGGGTGGAGAGGAGATTCCTGTGGGATGAGCTGAGCCTCTCTCCGTGGGCAGCAGAGCAGGGAAAGGACAAGGACAGTGCTGGGTGTTTGTCACACTTTTGCCTAACTCGGCGTGTAGGGCAACTTGATGAGTTTAATTAGCAAATTAGAGTTAGTCCATTATCCAACTTATAAAGGTGGAATTGTTTTCCACTTTATGGAACACACAAACAGTGTAAAGAAACGCAGCCATGTGGCAATAACAAACTTCTGCTTGCTCTCCCTGCTGAAAATTGGCTTTTGTGCTTCCATTTTAATATTTGGAAGTGACTCTTGCTGCCTTCCCTCCCTCTGCAGCAGCCTGGGAATGGCATATGGTTTCCTAAAGGGTTGGAAGGAGAAATCCATTTGTGTGTGTGATTCCAGGCACAGTTTCTTTGCCTGAAACCCCTGGGGATGTGTAAAATGTAACACTGCTAAAAAAAGAAAGCAGCTACAACTTCCTTTGATTAATGGATGGCTGAAGGAAAGCGTTTTGCAGAAAATTTCCAAATTGAGAAGTGTTTGCTTCAGAATATCACCAGCAAATCAAAAGTGCAGCACAGCAGCATCGTGAGTTGATACGTTCCAGTAGTTGGGCCCTTCTGGACAGAAAATGAAATAAAAACTCATTTCTTCAATTGCAAATGGGCAGAATAACGAGTTTGTTTCATTATTGGAATATTTGGCTCCTGACTTTTGAAAGGTGCAGTGTCATGTAGAAATTGTAGCTGATACAGGAGCTGTGATTTGACACCTGCTGACTCCAAATATTTAATTAAAACTCAGGGCAGGAAAGTAATAATTTACCAGCATTATAAAAGGCTTTGGCTCGCAGTGAGAGGCTTTGGGGGATCAAAGATCACAACCTTGCTGAATAAAAAGCGGCTTGGTTTAATGATCACTGATTCAACATCATTTAAATGTACAGCTGAAAAAAACCCCCATAATGGAATGTAACGGAACATAAATTCTCCAAGGAGAAAATAAAGCCTCTGTGTGTGTCCATATTTTATATCCCAAAGGTCTGACAAGGACATGGATGCAGTTCCCTGGTGCTGGGGCATTGGGATGTTATAAAGAGCCCAAGAGCAAATTCTTGGAGCCCAGTGTCCCCTCGTGGATGTGCTGCTCCATCCAGGACATCCTGGGAGATCCAGGGAGGGATTTGAGCTCCTCAGCCTCCCCTTGCATCTCCTCCAGTGATCCCCTGCCAAAGCAGAGCCTGAGCAGGGCTTTTTTTACTCTATTTTGGTGTTATAGATGCATGGGCTGACAATTTCTTCCTGCTCAGCTCTCCTGGCTCTCAGTTGAATGAAGCAGATGTTTGGAATTGGGATTGGGGAGGGATGGCAGGACAGGGACCCTTGGCACTGTTCTGGCAATAATTTCATAGGGACTTTGCGAAGTTGTTTATCCCCAGAGGAAACACCCCAAAGTTCCCACCTCTGCTGTCAGAAATAAACTCAATTAGGCTTTTATTTCATCCATGTGCACTCAAACCTTGTCTTGCAGTGGTGGAGATGCTCCCAGCAAGTCACACCAGGGAAATTACTCCTGCTGCATGAAGTGGAGCATCCCCAAAACTGGATCTTCTTCCAGAAAAAATAATCAGCTCCTGGAAGCCTCTGTTACCCAAGAAATTGAAATGGGGGAAGGATGAAGAGAAGGAAGCAGCATTTTTAGGGACTTTGTGAGGAGTAGATTCAGTCCTGCTCTGTCCTGACCAAATCCTTGCCTTCTGAGACCTATTCCTGAGCCAAATCCCAAGCTTCATGGGACCAGAATTCTGCTTGATGAATTAATACTGACTGTTAGCATGAGGTGAAGCTGCCCCAAGGAGTTCATGGTACAGAACATTTTTATTTTCTATTATTAATTCCAGGCTTGCTGCTGTTGCCAGTTTCGGCTGCAGGATCACGACTCAGGCAACACATTGCTCGTTGTCACTGCTGCAATTAGTGGTGACAACAAATAATTATGAGCAATTGGTAATCAGAGATCTGTGTGATAAATCACACTGAGCCATTCTGAGTCAGAAAATGCTTAAAAAGGGAATATTTACATGGACAATTTATTAATAGACGGCAGAATTAGAAATTTTAAGCTGGAATTTGTGAGGCTCAGTTGGTGTTGAGCTCCCATTAAATATGAGATCAACACTTTTCCCCTCAGTGCCCTTTCAGACCCCACTGCCCAAGTCTGTGCTGTTCCAGCTCAGTCTGTCTGCTTTTAGTGCCCATGCCATAAATAAACCCTTGGCTACAAGAAATGACACTTCCAAATGCTGGAATTCCCAGAAGCCATCAATCAGGCATTTCAGCAGGCACGGGGAGACTTTGGTGCACTCACACCAGAATCTGCCACGGGAATTATGAGGCTGAGCTTCCTCAGAGCCCTCGGACATCTCCAGCAAAATCCCAGGGCATCATTTTTAGTACCTCACACCCGTCGTGTTTGGGAGCTGCTGAACTGCTGTAATGCCAGTTAAAGGTGTGTTTTTCCTGCAGTTCCTGCAGTCCCTTGATCTGCTGCCGTGGCCAGGAGTTTTCTATTGATTCCTCCTCCTCAGGATGAGGGATGTGCAGGCTGAACTGTAAACAATGGAGAGTGTTGTGACAATTTCCTCTGCTCTAAATCCCCTCACGCTCCTTCCTGCTCATGGGGGCAGCACCAAGAGCTTTTCCCTGCTGGAATTTTTCCTGTCCCTCTAAAATGATGCAGGATCAGGCCTGGGAGGAAGGAGCTCTTAAAGTTAGGCACGTGCTTAAGTGCTTTTCTGGATCAGTGCCCTGCTCCATCGATGTTGTCAGTGCCATTTGCAGGAGCTGTAATTGCCTGCCCACGTCTGCAGTGCTGCTCAGCACTAAATCTGTGTCCTGTCCTCCTCCTCCTCCTCCAGAGCTGCTCCCCGAGGCTCTGAAGGTCACTGGGGAGCAGCAGCCCTGCCTGGATGAGGGATCCAAGCCTTGGGAGCTTTGCTGTGGCTGCTGGCAGCAAAGCTGAAGAGTTTGTGGATCTGTGGTGTCATTGTTTTTGGGATGAATTGGCACGACCTTGGGCAGGCAGAGAGCACAGAAGGAAGCTGAGTCTCTTCAGCTTGGCTTGTTAGAATCCTGGGATTTTTTATCCTGGAAAACCCCTTGAGATGGTTGAGTCCAACCATCAAGGTGCCAAATCCACCCCAAACCTGTCCTCAGTGCCACACACTTGGAGGAGTTGTGATTTTTTTCAGCTCCTTGTGTTTTACCTTGAGCTCATTTCAGCCTGGTGATCAAAAGCAGAATATTTCATCTCAGTTCAGTTTGGTTGTTAAAAGCAGAACATTTCCCCTCGATCAGTTTGGGGTTTGGGTTTGGGGCAAACCACTGTCCCAGGCCTGGTGATCATCCAGCAGACCCTCAGCCTCTTGCCTGGGGCTGGAGCAGGTGCAGATTCATCCCTGATGAGCCTGGAATTCTGATCCAAGAGCAGGAGCTGTGAGGGCACACCAGGGTGGGCAGGGGCCAGCAGAGCAGGGCTGGAGCATCCCTGGATTCATCACAGCCCCAGCCCTGGCTTCTCCTGGAGCAGCAGGAGAACAACTCCTGAGCTCTGGATGTCTCCAGGGATAGAAAGAAAACGCAGCAGAAAGTGGAAGCAGAATTTTGGTTTGGGTTTGGGGCAAAGGAACCCCTGTGGGCAGCCCCTAACACCCAACTGCTGCTGCTGTGGCAGCCTGGGCTCTGCCTGCTGTGCCTGAGTCCAGGTTTCCCTTTCAAAGGAACCTGTTCCCAACTCCCCTTGCCTTTCCTTGGAATTAATAGCCAGGCTGGTGCAGGGTATCCAGCTGTGCTCCAGGTAATCCATTCCCGTGCTGTCATTTCTGTCACTTTTTTTGTTTGCTTTTCATGGAAAGGAGGCAGCTCTTCATGTTAAGAAGGGGAATTAATACTTGTGGGAGGCAGCTTCCTTGGGAATGAATATTTATTACAGGCTTTATACATCAAGCTTGAAAGTTGGGGAATCTTTTATTTATGAAGCATTCCTGATGCCACTTAGAGTAGGGAAAAGTAGGAGAGAAGATGCTCATGGAACCATGGAAAGGTTTGGGGAAGAAGAACCTAAAGGATGATCCAGTTTCAACGCTTGCCATGGCAGGGACACCTCCCACTGTCCCAGGGGATCCAGCCTGGCCTTGGGCATTTCCAGGGATCCAGGGGCAGCCACAGCTGGGATGGGAATTCCAGCCCAGCCCCTCCCACCCTCACCCTCAGAATTCCTCCCCCATATCCCATCCAGCCCTGCCCTGTGACAGCAGGAAGGCATTCCCTCTTCTCCTGTCCCTCCACCCCTTGTAAAAATTCTCTATTTTAGGCTGTTTTAACTTTCTTGTGATGCTGGAGCCCAGGCTGGGACACATGGAACTCAATGCCATGGTTCTGGCCCTGAATCCAAGCCCTTGCTGGATGTTTGGGTGGCTCCCAGAGCAGGCAGGTGCAGCAGGGCTGGCCTTGGACCTGTCCCTGCTTCCCTCAGACCCTCTGGATGTGCCCTTGGCACCTGGATTCCTCTCTGTTTGTCCCAAGGCTGTTAAACCTGCCTGGACTGGAGCAGGGACAGCTGCTCCCCAGTGTTTTCAGTGTTTTACTGAACTGCACCTTGGATTTCCCAGGGAACCTCCAGCCCCCAGCTGGGGAACACTTCCAACAATGGATTCTACCCCCAGAGCTGCTGGAACAGACCAAGTTTGTCCTAAGCTGGGACATGACAAATTCTCAAGTGTTCCAAGGGTCACCCTTGCACAGGTGAGGGTTTCCTCCAGACAGCTCAGTTTTCCAGAGGCTCAGCGAGGTGGAAGCTGATTCCTTGCCCAGTGTGGGTTTCGTACTTTGGCCCAAAACTTGTTCTTAGGCAGAGAGCCTGAATAAAACCACAGGTTTTCTTTGTATCTTTGCATCCCAGCCCTTTATTTCTGTCTCATTTCACTCTCAGTAATTTAGTTCATGGTTCTGCAGGCTGGGAATATTCAATTCCTTTTTGTTTCTGTGGGATAAGGAGGCAGGAGAACGAGGAGGTTTGATAATGTCATTTCTGCCACTGTCTCTGGAAAGGGAGAAGAGGAGAATTCCTCTAAAACTGCAGGCAGATACTTGGGTTTGGTTCTGCTCTGTTGATTTCTGTGCAGCCAGCTGGTAACATCTGTGTAGAAATGGCATGAAATTTTCAAAGGTTTGAGGAGGAAAGTGCTAAAAGGCAAAAATTTATCCAGTGCTAGGGTTATGCTGTAGATCTGAGGAGTACAACAACATTTATGTGTGGTTTAGAGCTTTGCCAGCCTTTTGAACATTTAGAATGACACCAGGTATAAATAACATTGTTCCACAATTGCCCTGCATCAAATTTTTAGTTGGGCAGTTAAACAATAATTTGAAAAGCCCGGTTACTGCTCCCATCTGAGGAGCAGCAGCAATGCCAGGAAATGTTTCCCTCCATCCCTGCTGGCAGAGGAGCCCCGTGCTGTTTGTGTCCCTGCAGCCCCCAGAAATGTCCCTGGGATGGGATCTCCTGCCCACGAGGCACAACTCCAGGAGTCACAGCTCATGGAGCAGGGGGATTGTGAGCATCCATTCCCCACAGCTGGAATTCAGCCCAGGCATGGATGAGGGACAGCACCTTGGCAGGCACAGCGTGGCAAACTGGGAGCAGAGCACTGGTTCTGTGCCTCCCCTGCACAGAAACATCTCATTTATTCCCCTCTGCAGCCCCGGCTCCTCCAGCAGCTGCACACGGGAAATAACCTGGAGCTGGCCCTGGATTGCAGGCAGGGACATAACCTGGAAATAACCTGGAGCTGGCCCTGGATTGCAGGCAGGGACATAACCTGGAAATAACCTGGAGCTGGCCCTGGATTGCAGGCAGGGACAGGAGTCTGGGAGGTGTTTGCAGGGAGTTTGGGAGGGGATCCCACCCCTCTGCAGGGCAGATGTGTGTTGGGGTGAGCTGGCCTGGTCACAAACTCCCTTTATCCCTTAGGAGCTGGAATTTGATGATCCTCGTGGGTCCCTCCCTGCTCGGGATGTGCTGTGATCAAAGGGTTAAACCGGGGCTGTGAGAGGATTCTGTGCTCAGGCACTGCTGGAATTTCCACCAGCAGAGGAGGAAAGCAGGAGTGAGAGGGAATTCCTGCCAGGTTTATTCCCCTGGTTTTCCTGGAGCACAGGGAGTGTTGGCTGATGAGATTAAAGCGGTCTTTCCCCAGATCAGGTGTCTCGGACCATGCCGGAGGTGATGTTTGGAGTGGATGTTCCTTGCTGGTTTTTATCTTCTGTGTGTTTCCTGTGCTGCTCTCAGTCTGCTGGGATGTTCAGCTGGTGAAAGAGCCCCTGAAAAGAAATCTCAGTCCTTTTCCCCTGGGCAAAGGGCAAACAAAACCCCTGACTAAAGTTACATAAAAACGTTTTAAACCTGGCATCATTTCCAACAACTTGACCAGCACGTTTTTTGTGTCCAGCTGAGAAGCAAGGTGGCAGCAGCAGCTTAAAATGTTCCTCCCTCAGTGCATAAAGGTTGGAATTTTTCCTCTCTCCCGAGGCTGCGGAACCTCACAACCAACCACAAAAAGTTCAGGGGTGTCAGAGGGAAGATCTATGCTCTGATCAGGAGGGATGTCTCCTCAGAGCTCTGATAGTTGCCAAGAAAGTACTTTTGCAGAAGTGGAGATCTCAAGCAGCTCCTAAGGAATTGTCTGGAGGGACACGGAGTGACCTGGCTGTGCTTGGAGAGCTTTCCTGGGAGCGGGCTGGGGTGCCAGGGCGAGGACATGCTGGAAATTCAGGCACTGCCAGCAACACGGGCACTTGGATTGGATTGAAATCCTGTGCAGCAGGAGCAGCACAGGTTCCTGGCTGGCTGAGAACCTCTGGCTCTTCCAGCCTGGCTCTGGGCTCTGAAATCAGCAATCAATCCTCACTTTCCAGGAGGGGACTGTCCCCACGACCATCTGGGATTCTCTCTCCTGTTTGCCCAGTTCTCCTGGATCATTCCTTCAGCTTCTCCTGGATCATTCCTTAGCATCTCCTTCTCATCCCTGTTCCTCAAGGCCCTCCCCGAGCAGCCAGCCCCCCCTTTGATCACTCTCCTCTTTACTGGTGCAGCTGTGACTCCTCGGGGTCTGGAATCTCTTCTCCTACAGCTGTCAGGACCCATCCTGGCCATTTCAGGAGCTCCTGCTCCCACCTTGCTTCCTTTCCTAAACTCAGGTGCTTTCCTGCTGTCTCAGGGGTGCTCAGCTGCTCTGGGCACCCTGTGCCAGAGCCAAACAATGCTTGAGTTCTCTGATTTTGGGGATGTGGAGCTTGCAGAGTTAATAGTTTTTCCCTCGAGTCATCCCTCAGCTGCTGCTGCCGCGCTGATCCTCGCCCTCGACTTTGTGGTGGATGAGGCCCCATTTTTTAAAAAGCAAAACCAATTCTACTGTAGTGGCTGTGATTTAGAGCTTTGTTCCATGCTAAAACACAAAAAACTTGGGAAGATTTAGGTGCTGTGCCAGCTTTTACAGCGAGGAGGATTTAGGCTCGCACTTCCCATCGACTTTTGGTGTTGGTGTTGTTGTTGTTGACTGAAGTTTTCTTCAGGGAAGTTGTGGGCTTGGCTGGGAATCAGCAGAGCTCTGCCAGGGCAAGGGGTGACAGCACAACATGAAATTCCCAGAGGATCCAAGGCCAGGCTGGAGCACCCCGGGACAGGAGGGGGTGGCACGGGGTGGCCTTTAAGGTCCTGTCCAGCACAAAATATTCCAATATAAATCCTCCCTCCGAGGTCTCCAGTGTCTGGACAATTCAAACCCACTTCTCTGCTGTGTTCCAGCGTCTCAGAGAGAGCATCCAGAAATGACCAGAAACTCCCTCAACCCAAAGGTCAACACCAAATCCTGCCCCTCCACTCCTCAAAGTTTTTGCCTGGCAATAAAAAATGAGCTCAGGAGAATTGCTAAGTAATTTCAAGTACCATAAAGTAGCTGCTGGGAATAAAAAGTGTCGTAACTGCGAAAGCATCAGCCCAGTTTCTGCAGGAATGAGTTATTATCATTAATTATCACTCTATTTTTTAGTTACTGCCTGTAATTTCAGACTTTAAATACTCCAAAGCATAAACAATGCTAATTTAATTACAGTGGGAAAGTCATAAAAATTTGCATGCAGAGGAAGAAAGCATTAATAAAGTTTATTCCAAGATAAACTTAAAATAATAATTAGCATTTGTTGGCATTTTTAGTACGGTGGAATTAAGCATCATTTCTTGTTATTTATATTTGTTTATCAGCACCTTGAGATGGGGGATTGTGCAGAGAATTGCATGACCTGTGAGTGCTGGGCAGCACCAAAATCACCCCTCAGGTTTAAATCCCTTCTGTCACCTTCACTCCCCTCCTCGTGTCCAAGCAAAGCCTTGGAAAAACCGTTCTTGGGAATGGGAAATCCAGATCCTGACCCCGCTGCTGGAAATGTTTCACAGAAAGGAGAAATGCGCCTCCGGGCACGGGCAGGGGAGGGAAATCGCATTTCCTCTGATTTATGCCATTGTTTTCCTTAATTTCCTAAGGATCTCCTGTCCTCTGTCAGGAGCCACTCCTGTACGTGGTGTTCCTTCTCTGGCAGGGATGGTCACTCACCTCCATTCCAGGCATTAATGAAGCGGTTAATTAGCGCAGGCAGCGAGCAGAGCACCGCAGCATCCCGCCGCAAACACAGTGAACAAGGAGCTGATTTCTTCCCATTTGCGTTACAGTTGGAGGCCTGTTTATGTACGAAAATACCTGTTTAATGTGGATTTTGGAAGTAACTGAAACACCTGTCCCCACTCATGGCACAAACTCCACACATTTCCAGGAATTACTTTTAATTTCTTTTCCTCTCCGGAACATCAGAAGCCTCTCGTTCCGTGGCACACCCTCCGCGGGGATGATAAACTTGAATTACCCACTTAGGAACAATGTAGTGCCAGCGTGACTCTTGTAGGTATTTCCAAGGTAATTCTCACCTCTGCCACTAATTCCGTGTCACAGCTTGTCCCTGTCTGCGGAACCTAATGGCTTTGGAATGGAAATGAGCTTTAAGTGGCTGTTAACAGAAATTGGCTTTGAACCCATCAGAGACCCCTGAGCGCTCCGGGTCTCACAAGCAGGATTCTTTTTCCTGCATATGGAGAGTTGTAAAGCGTAAAGTGTAATTATTAGCTTTATTTGTCTTGTATTCTCGTTTATACCCCGAGTTTCCAAGCTGGGAGAGCACGGAGCGGGCTCCTCCTGGCCCTTCCCAGCCTGGATGGGGATTTGGGTTTTGGTGAGCCTTGGCCATTGCTCGGGGGGTCCCGGCCGTGTTCCTGCTCTTTGAGGAGTTCCCTGGAATCAGCTCTGATTCCCTGCCTGTCCCTGCCAGCTCAGGCTGGGGGCTGCAAAGAACGCTCCAATTCCAGCTGGAAAAGGGATGCAAAAGCATCAGCGTGGGGCTGGACCCCCAGACCCACAGCAGCGTCAGTTCTTTGTGCTGCAGGGAAATTTCTGAATGTGGGAATGGCCTGCGAACCTCTGGAAATTGCCCGGAGAAACTGAGGCTCAGTCTCAGAGCCTGTGAGGCTCAGGCTCAGAGGTTTTCCAGAATCCTTGCAGAGATTTCCATGTCCTGGCTCCCTGCCCAGGTCAGCGCCTCTCTCCCTGTCCCAGAACTTATTCCTGCAGAGGCATTTGTTTATAAATCTGTTATAAATTTGCTATAAATGTGCCGGGGTGGGGCTGGGACACCTCAGGACCCCCTGTGAGAGCTCCCCTGTGGGGACACGACCCTCGCCTGGCACAGCCTCCAGCTCAGGCTGGGCAGGGAGCAGGAGCTCCGGTGTCCTCTGCTCTCCCTGCTCGGGACAAGCGCACATTCCTTCATTCCCCGGCTGGAGGGGAGCTGCAGGTGGCCTTTTCCTGCAGCGGATGGATGGCTGTGGTGGCAGCTGGCTGTGGCGGCTCCGGGGATGCTGAGCCCTCCCGGCCCCGGCAGGTGACAGAGGAGGGAAGGTGGCGGGGTCGCACCCCTGACAAGGTCTGCTCTCATTTCTGTGCCAAACAGGGGTTTAAAGTCCTGATCTGGTGTTTTTGAGGAGCAGGAGATGCAGAGGCAGATCAAGCAGCCTGTGTTTGTTATTTTTATTTACGTGCTCCGTGTTAAGAGCTGAGCTGCCAAATTCAAACGAGGGACAGGATTGCCTGGGAAATTAATGGAGAGATTGATTTATAATTTTTTTGGCTGTCAGGTCTGTCTGGTTTCCTGTCGTTTTTGGCATTATTGAGAGCATCACTTCGGCTTAGGGGAGTGGTGGGAGGGGGCTCTGCCGGAGCTGGGTGTGGGTTGTGCTCACAGCAGCCACCCTTGTGATGAGGGACCAATATTGGCATTTCATTGCTCAACAGATTTTAAAAATAAATGATTACTTAGGTTTTTTCACTGCTGTGATTTTATACCTGGGTCCTCTGTTAATCTGCTTTCATTTCCCCTTTTTTTTTTGGCACAAGCAGTGCCTTGTTCTGATGAGTGCAGCGTCTGTCCCTGCTGCTTTGCTGACATGACAGAAATGAGATTTATCCACTCTGAGACTTCCAGAAGTATCCAGGTCAAACAGCGTTAAAATTGTCAGGAGGAGAAGAAACAAGCACAGTTCATTAATACTTTAATTCGGAGGTGAGAGGTGTAGGTATGATAATGTTCAATTTTCATCAGTCCTTACGAGCTCAAATAAAACAAAGGAGAAATTGCTTAGGAGAGGGAACAAGTGCTCTGGGATGTGGATTCATTAATAAGTGTTTCATTATAATTTGTTTATGCTTCCTGCTTTCTTTTGGTAAATTATTAAAGTGATTTGAACTCGGTTCTTAGCACATTCACTTCCTATAATTGTTGATAGAGGATGTAACCCCTTGGATTTATTTAACAACAAACAGAAGGCAGTAAACGGAACAGAAATGTTTTTATGCCAAATGATGCCAAGATTTTGTTTTCTATTTTTTTTTTTTTAAGGAAAAATCAGTATTTCAGGAAGAAAAAGCTGCCTGCAGCCACAGGAAAAATGAAATTGAAAATGCTTTTCAAACAGCCAGGAGCAGGAGCTGGGCTGTAAGGGGGGGTCTGTGTGTGAGGGGCTTTGGGGATCGGGTGGGTGCAACCAGGGCCTGACAGGATGGGGAGAAAAAGGGGGAAAATGGGAGTTCTGAGATGTCTGAGGAACAAAACCCTGTGGCCATTGCACGAAAATGGGCTGAGGAAACGAAATTCCATCTGAATTTCAACCACCAGGTGGGCTTGAGGCACAAATGTGCATTTTTAGTTTGGAATACTGTGAGAACTCACCTTTAAAGAGGGCATTAATCCCTGGGGTAAATCAGAAATCCTGCCAGGCCCTTCCCACCCACCATGGAATGTGCCTGTGCAGATTCCCAGCATCCAATTATCCAGCTGGAACTGTCCAGTCACTGGATAAATGCTCCTCTTTGACTTTCAAATATTCTTAAATAATCACCTGGTTTTTCTTTTCAGAAATGTTGTACAAACCCAGCCTTGTCCCCAAAGCATGGCCTGCGTTTATGGTGCTTTAAATGCAATATTTCGTGCTGGTTTCCCAAAATTAATGGGTTGATGGTGTTTTAAATGCAATATTTCGTGCTGGTTTCCCAAAATTAATGGGTTGACGGTGTTTTAAATGCAATATTTCGTGCTGGTTTCCCAAAATTAATGGGTTTATGGTCTTTCTAATGCAATATTTCATGCTGGTTTCCCAAATTGATGTTTTTTAACCTCACCAAAACCAGAAAAATCAATGCAAGAGCCCACAATGGAAAAACCACTGGCAATAAAGCAGAATATCCATGCTGGGGAGAGAAAACTGTCAATAAGAAAATGGATTTTTCTTTCAGGTCGGCAACAACCACAACAAATTGCAAAGTTATGAGCAGCCATTGGTTCTTTTTTTCTCCTTCTTTTCTCACGTTATCCCTGGAGCCTCAAATGAGGGATGGGAAGAGGGGTAACAGCAGCACTGAAACTGGGGGTGCCAGGTGGGGAAAAACCTTGAGTTAAACGTGATCATGCTTATTTCTGAGCTTTAAAAATTTTAAAAAATGAGACTTTTTTTAATTCAGAATTTCCAAATATCTGCACTTTTCGGTTGGCTTCTGTCAAACCTGTAGAAATACCCAGTAATTTTGGAGATACAGCAGAGTTGTGGGGTTTTTTCCTATCAGCCAGGGGTGACACCTTGGCAGTGGATATGAAGTGAAGTTGCATTATACAGATAATATTTAATTATTTCCTTCATTTCCTTTCAGTCCTGTGGGATTCACCCACGTGGGACAGAGCACACCACGGAGCTGCACCCAGAGCCAGGAGGGTTCCCTTCCCAATCCCCTGCTCTATCAGAACAATAAAAATAAATAGCAGACTTAATATCCCCCAGTTCCTTTTATTTTGGGACATAAGGATCCTTGCTTTTAGGATCCTGTTTAAGGCTGGGGGGTAATTGTTTGGTTTTGCCCCAAAATTGTGACAGGAAATGCAGGGTTTGGAGCAGGGATTGAGCAAAACTCAGGATCTGGGCATTTTTAAAGCCATAAAATTGCTCCCCCTGGGTGAGATGCCCAAATATATTCTCTTTTTTTCAGGAAAAATCATCCTTTCCCCAGAGTTGTTTGGGGTTTTTTTCCAGAATTAACGATTTTGGCTCACAGGGATTTTTTTCTCCAGGTCTTTAGCCCCTGTTCCTGTTTTTTTCCCTTTGTGCTGCTACCACATCCCAACCTGTCCTTGTCCACCCTGGGAAGAGTGAAAGGAAATTCCTGGAATTCTGGTTTTCAAGCTGGAAAAGGGCACCAGATTTTAGTGGAGGGCTCTGGAATGGAGCCCAGCATGAGGAATGGACTAAAATATTGGTTTCCCTGCCTGTATCCAGTCCCACCATAAAATCAAGAATTATCCTCCATAAAAAGATCTCCTGGAGCAACGTTTGGAATAGAGGAGGGAGGAAAAGATTGTTTATTAAACAGCTGCTGTGAATTTAATATGGTAACATCATTGCCACCCAGGGTTTTATTAAGGATATCTTTTTATCTGGAAATTTATTGTGTCTGTATCCACTCTTATTTAATCCCGATTTCCAGAAAGAAACAATTAATGAGCCATTATCTGGGACGTGAAGGGGGGTGTGATTTAAATCAAAGCATCAAAGGCAAACACAGATCAGGAGAATGTCACTTTTTGTCTTTTATTTTTAATATTTTTAATATTCTAACAAAGGAAAATTTAGAGAGGAACCAGCTTCAGGGACAAAACTCTGCTGGGGTCCTTACCAGAAGCGATTTCTGTTTTCAAGCTGCCAGAGAGGGAGTTTGGGTGAGATTTCAGGCAGGAATTCCTCCCTGGGAGGCTGGGCTGGAATTCCCGGGGGAGCTGTGGCAGTGCCAGGGCCAGGCTGGGATAATTTGGGGTGGGGGGGTCCCTGCCAGGGCAGGGGGCACTGGGGGGGCCCTGAGCTCCCTCCCACCCAAACCAGTCCTGGATTCTCTGGGAAGGGAAAGTCTCGAGTTCAAAGTCTCAGCTGCAGCTCTGCTGGTGAATGAATCATTGATTTTTTATTTCACTTAGAACTCGTGGCTGTCCAAAAAGCTGTGGATAAATTCTTGTCTGTAAACATCTTAAAAATCGACTCTTTTTTGTGAGTTTCAGCAGCTTTTAAAAAAATAGTTTCTGTTCTCTGGAAGAAAAATGCGAGCAACAAAAGGACGGAATCCCAGCACTGAGATGCTTTGAGATTTTCACATTTGGTGTTTACACACCTCAACTCCTTTGTAACAGCTCAAAGTGGTGAAAAAAATTCCTTTTTACTTTGAGGGCGTCTTAAATTTTATTCCCCTTACAAAAAATTAGCAAAGGAACTTTGCCTGCACTTTTCAGGGGGAACTTCAGCCCTGCCCTAGGACGTGGTGTAACATCCCAGAGCTCCTCATGGCTGGCAATGCTGAGTTATTTACTTATTCAGCCAGGATTTAATGCAAATGCAGCTCCTGTGTCTGTGTTGTTGGAGCTCTCCAGAGGAATTGCAGCAAATCCACAGCCCCTGTTCCCTGAGCAGGGATAACAAAAGCTCTTCCCTCACTGACTGCTCTGTCTGCTGGAAACCTCTGTGAGGAAAGTCATCTCTTCCCATGTCTCACTTTGGGGGAAAGCACCAGCAGCATCCTGAGGGTGTAAACACTGGGATAAATATTTCAGGGTTTTGTAGCAGCATCTCCCAACTCATTCAGTCCCAGGCCAGAATTCCTTCCCTAGTGAAGACTTTCTGTAAGGCTGCTTCATTCTGAATGTTTACCTCGGGATAGGAAAGGGGAAATCCCTGTTTTAGGAGAAGAAATCCCATCAGTTCAATGGTTCAGAATGTTTCTTTCTCCTTTTCATTGCTGCCTTTGACACCTCCGTGGATTAATGCTCCAGACTTTGCTCTTTTTCTCCCCTGCTCTTTCTCACAAGTGCGAGATGCAATAATTTTAATACCCAACACATTGGAGTAGCTCAGGTTCTGTTCAGTATTATGTTGACCTTTTCAGTATTCAGTATTTTGATTATCTGGTGATCTTTTCCCTGCTGGAAGGCTGGGGAGGGCTCCAAGCAGCAGCATGCAGGGCACAGGCAGAGCAAACAGCAGAGCAGAGCTCAACAAAGCTGCTGCAAACTGCAGGACACGTCCAAATATTTGCTATTGTCTTTTATCAACTTGCCAAAGGGAACAGCAGCCCAGGAATAGATTGCTGTGGAAGGACAGGGAAGATGATGAAGATTGAGGGTTTGATTTATAAAGAGAGATTAAAGTGACAAAGGATGAATGGCTTGAGTAAACCATTTTTGAATTGGGCTGTAAAAGTTGTCTGAGAGCAGGGAAAAGGCACCTGCAGCCCCAGGGACAGGGGCTGGGGGCTCCAAAGGGGGCAGAACTCTCAGTGGGGCATTAAACAGCAAGGAAAAGTAGGGAGGAAAATTCCAGGCCAGTGTGAGGGATTTCACTGCACCATGGACTGTCTGTCCCTTGGGTGGAGTGAGATGGGTTTGAGCAGCTCCTGCACCACAAAAAGATATTTCTGGGGTGTCTCACACTCTGAGCCTCCCAGTTCAGAGCTGTAAATGAAAGCCATAAATCCCCTTTTCCTCCCTGTTTAATTCCCTTTCTGTTGCAGCTCTGCTGATGCTCTCAGCCTCTCTGTGTAAGGATATTTCCCAGTGCTGTTAATCCACAGACTGGTGTCATTCATGTGCCACTCTTCAGAGCTGCTGTAAGAGGTGAGAAGGAGAAAAAAGGGATCTGGGGATGGGATTGAGAATTTGCAATCAGGTTTCGTTTGTTCACTGCTGATGGGGAAGAGCCCAGCTCCAAAAGAAGTGGAATTATCTCTGCTGTTACTCAGGCTGTTTGGGGGCTGCCATAATTTACTTTTTTAAAGCCAAAACCAGCTGGGGTTTCTCACCTGGGTTTGCAGTGAAGGACTGGAGCTGCCCTCCCCTGGTTCCTCAAAAGCATCTCTGGAGGACACAATTTATTTTAAAGGTTTTGTCTATGATTTCTAGGTGATATGGAATTGATATTAATCTGAAATATTCTGCAACAACCACGCTGATCTGGGCAATGCCCACTCTGGTTTTACCCAGGAATTTCACTCTGTGTTTGGGGAAATGTGTCCAGCTGAGTTATTTCAGATTGCTGCTGCAGGAAATGACTGTGGAGTCATTCCTGCTAAAATACCAAATTCCTGTTTTACCAAAATCCAGCCCTTCCAGCCCCTCTGGATATGGGGTGACTCCGTCCTGTGGGACATCCAGCAGGAAATCCAGGGTCACTCAGCACCTCTGAGCTGCTCCTGGCAGATATTTTAATGCTTTCATTTATTCATTAGGGCAAAAGTGCCGTGCCAGCCAAAGCAGAACAGCAGGAACAACATAAATGATATTTTTTGAAGTATTTGTTGGTTATGTGGTGGTTTCTTTGGTTTTCTCCCAAAGCCTGAGGCACACTGTGGTTTTGGGATGCTGCCTCCAATAGGATTGCCTTTAATTGGAAATTTGCTTTATATTATGGAAAAAAACCCTGCCTGAAAAGAAAACAAATCTGCAATTTATGCTGCATCATTAGAGCTGGTCGGGAATTGTTCTGTGGGAATACCAATATCTCCAAGTGAAACTAAGGACTTGGAAAAAAATAATTGAGAATCAAAGGTTCATTCAAAATTAAAGTTTGTATGGATTTTCAGTTAGAATGAAATTCATCTCTGTCAGTGGGCAGGCACGTTTGAAGTCCTGCTCTGAGTGTTCTTATGGCTCCTTTTATTTGAAGGAATAAAAGCAATTTATCTGCCCTGTGCTGGAGTGGGATGAATCAGCCTGAGAAGGGCCCATTTCTTGTTCTTCCTTTCCTTTCTAAAGCCACTTCTAAAGCCCACTGAAGAAGTAACCTGGGTGAAGTCCCTCCTCCCTTCATTCAATTGCAGTTAGAGGAAAATTGAGATTTGTGGTTCCTCCTGACCCAGCAGAGGAATGATTTCATTTCCTGAGTGTTTTGCAGGATAATGAAGCTCCTCCTGGGTCGTTTCCATCCATGGCTCACTCCAATAACATTTGGGATCCAGAAGTGGCCAGTGCTGGGCCACCATCCCCTCACTGGGGGGAACTGAGGCAGGGAATTGATGCAAGGGAATCCAGGCCCAAAACTGGGATTAGAACTTCCCTAAAAACTGTTCAGAGGAATTATAAAAACTGGAGCAGTAAGCACTGCTCCCTGAGCAGGGTAAGGGATTTCTCCTGACTACAGGAGTCCTGTGTGGGGCCAGCTGAAGCCAGGGAAAGGGAATTGAATTCCTAAATGCTGAGAAGCCAGGATTGAACTTTTCCTCCTGGAGGGGGGCTGTGGTTTCCCAGGGGGTCCTTGTGAGCTGGGATTGCTGTGGAAACCCTGCCAGGGGAGGGGGCTCTCTGTAAAATGGGATGTACAGAGGAGGAGACAGGGAGGAGGGAGCTCTGATGGGATTCAGGGCATTTCCTATGGATTAACAGCAATTCCTATGGGATTGAAGGAAATTCTCATGGATTGAAAGTAGTTCTTATGGACTGAAAACCGTTCTTATGGATTGAAGGCAGTTTTTGTGGAATTGAAGGAAATTCTTAAGGATTTAAGGCAATCCTTATGAATTGTAAACAGTTCTTATGGATTTAAGGCAGTTTTGATGGGATTGGAGGCAGTTCCTGTGGAATTGAAAGCCATTCCCATGGACTGGAGTCAGTTGTTATGGACTGAGGGCCCCAGAGCCGTGGCTGGTGTCTGATTTTCAGAGCTGGTGTCACTCTGCCCTGGCCCTCATGGAGCACATCCGAGCTCTGAGCACGGATCCTGCAGAGAGAAATCCATGGAAATGGGCTGAGGCTGAAGCAGAGAGAGCTCAGACCCAGTGCCACAAGAGATTTATCCTGGCATGCAGGAAAAGGATTTGTGTCCCTGCTGTGTGCAGAGCTGAGTGACACTGACAGTGAGCTCAGAGCTGCTCCCTGGGCACCACAGAACCTGGAATAGATGAAATTTAAAACTTAAGGCAACATTTGTACCCCCACTCTTTGTTTAATTGGCACCAAACCATCGTGTGGGATTATTGGCATGAATAGGATGGCCTGCAGGCTGCCTGCACACCTTTGAGGAAGAGGAGATTCTTTGGGGAAATAACCACCACACACTCCTTTATTTCCATTGAATCCACACCAGCTTTGTGCAGCCTCTCGAAGCTGCAGAGAGGGCATTATTTTACCTGTTAACAGCACGTCCTGCTCTCTGTGTATGTATTTCAAAAGTCAGATGCTAAACCAGGTTTCATCATCTCCAAGTGACAATAGATCTTGTTGGAGACAGATTTATGGCTGCTCCATTTTTGTGCTGGTGTCAGCTAACCTTGGCAAACAGAGCCCCTCTTGCTGTGGGGATGAATCCAATAAATCTTGGCTCTTCCACTTTCTCTTCCTCCTGCTTTTGAAACCTTGTCTCAGACCTTGTCTCCTCCTTTATTCATGGCAGCCAGAGCATCCTGTGGGCTGAAATTCCTTCAAGGACCTGGCAGTAATATTTCACCCCTCTTTTTAGCCTTTTTAAAGAATTTATTTCTCTCTCTCTCCTTGATGCATAAAAAGGCCCATGAAGAGTTCTGTGATGGCTTCAGAGGCACAGTTTGGATATTTGTTTATTGTCATGAATTTCCAGGAGCTGAAAGTAATCTCCAAATGCTTCCATTCCAATGAGGGCTTTGATCAGTAAGGGTCCTTGGCTCATTTTATTTCCTACCACAATCCTGTGGTCCTGCAGCTCCAAGTTTTCCTCTGTTCCTCCCTTGCAGTAACTCCTTCAGCACAGGGTGAGGATTCCTCTGCCTCTGGGCCCCATTTTGCTGCCTTTGCAAAGCAATAACAAAATTTACAGGACATCTTTAAAGGTGTTTGAGCTGTTGTTTGGTTTGATGAAGGATCTGCAATAAGAGAAGCAGCTCCCTCAGCTGAGTGAACAAAACCTGTCACAATCTGGAGTGGTTTTAGTTCTTGGTAAATCAAAAAAAAAAAATCAGAAATTTGGAATGCATTCAGTGAAAATATTTTTCTCTTTTCAACTCTCTCTTTGAAAAGAAAAGATAAAGGATGGGTTTAAATGATAATTTACATTTCAGCATCACAGAATCCTGGGATGGGCTGGGTTGGAAGGGGCCTTAAAGCCCATCCAGTTCCCCTATCCCAAGTTGCTCCAACCTGGCTTTTTTTCAGGACAAAACATCATAAATTAATTTTGGATGCATCTATCCTTAAAAAACCCACCCAAAGTTGTGTTTTCAAGCATTTGCCTCAATTGCAGGAGCTCTGGCTGAAGCTTTAAGGTTTTACTGGAAACGACCTGGGAATAAAGCCTGGAATTATCACTGCAACCCCTCCCTCCTGGTGAGGCAGTGAATTCAAGCTCAAAGCCCAGGAAACTTTTCCTTCCCCTGTTAGAAGTGAGCTCCCCTGGAATGGGAATGGCTTGGGGGGAATATCAACAATTATCTCGGCAGATCTGCTGCTGAATAAACCAAGGAAACTCGAAGAACTGAGCATCTTCTGCCTCATCCAAACAAACGAGCTCGGCTGAAGATTGAAGCCATCAGATTTGCATAATGAACAAGTTTATGCCACATTACAGTCACCTGCTCTACAAATTCAGAGAGCATTTCCCTGCCATTATCTGCTGTCAGGGCAGAAAAATGGAACATTTGGGTGAAAATAATTTGAAAGGCAAGGCAAATGCGTTTTGTTTTGTGCTTTTTAACATCTGATCCTCAAGGATCCCTAATTGGGGGTTGAAAGGGTGGGATTAGTGCCTCAAGCTTTGGGGGATTTGGAGAGGGGATTTTTGGGCTGAATCCTCTTCCAGATTACTTAACCTGAGCACCTGCCTGTCTTCTGTATCTTCTAATAATTCTGATGCTTTTCTATTTGTATAAAAGCTTTTCCACACAGTTAATTATTTTATTGGTATTATTTCCCAGCTTTGTCTGTGCAAAACTTCCAGAGTCCAGCACGGTCACTTTGGTGCCACTTTAAGCAGATTTTCAAGAGCACAAAGAGGAATTTAAACACTTGTACCCAAAAGTCATGCAAATCCCATGGTGCTGGTGGGGCAGCCTGTCCAATTACAGGGGTTTTAGGAGTTTCTGTGGGATATTTTTTCCTTGCAGGCCTAATTAACTTCTCTCTGACCTCTGGAAATTCAGTGCACAATGTGGGATCCATAGAATTCTGTGGGGTGAGGGCCCAGAGGTGTCTGGTTCATTCCAAATGTGGGAATTTAAAATGTCCAGGCTCTAAATGAAAGCCAAATTCAGCTCCCAAATCCTCAGCATCTTATGGACAATCCCTAACACAGTCCAGGGACTGAAGCTGACTGATTTATTCTGATTTTATGATGTTATAATTTTCAAACTCGGTGTAAAGGGCAAATTTAGCATCCAGGGGGTTTTTTATCTCCTATTTGCAGACTGGAGGTGACAGTGTCACATTTTATGAGGTTCAGCCTCTTCCACCCTGGGTTTGTGGTTATTTATGCACTGGGTTTATTTTCCTTTGCAGATCTTTGCTTGTGTCTCCCCCTTTTTTCTTTTTCTCCTCCAGCACAAAGTCAATTCCTACACTTGTGATGTATTTTCTTGTGCAGTGGCTTATAATAAAATGCAATGTTGTTAAGAAGGAAGAAAATAAATAAGTGTGCAGTGTGAACAGAGGTGTTGGCATGATTTGGTTCCTACCCAGGTGAAGGTGTCAAACCCCAGGATTCAAATCTGAATTTCTCAGGGGTGAGCTCCTCCACTGCCCCTGCTGTGTCTGAGGCTGATTTTTAAACCCTGGGATGGTTTTTTGGGAAGGTTGTGCCCAGTTCCCCTCCCTGTCTCTCAGCAGTGGTGGCACTGCAGTGCCTGAGCCTCAGCATCCCCTGGGGCAGGTAATGAGGGAGCCCAGGGGGAGAAAAACTGGAAATGGAATTGTGGAACATCCAGGACCATCCAGACCAGCCATGGACCGGTCCCAGGGACCCCTGGGGACAGGAGAGCCCCGGCAGCTCCAGCTGAGCACAAATTCAGGGGTCAGGCTCTGGGCCCCCCTGGCTGGGGGGGCTCTTGGCACTGGCAGTGATGGAGAGTTGGACTTGGGGCTGTCCCGATGAGGGTTTTATTCTTTGGATTTCAATTTTAGGCTCTCTTCCTTTACAATTCATCCCTCATCCCTGTTAAAGTGATACAGGCTAATTTAATCAAGCAGTCTCTAGAATAATAGGGAAGTTATGCTAATTTTGGGAGATTAAATTGTCTCTCGTTTTTGGCTCATGAAATAATGTGCTCTTAACTCAGGAGAAACTTGCTCCTTTTTTTTTTATGGAGAGTTGGAATTGTTTCTTTAATACATTACAAGCCCATCAGGAAAGGATCACAGGGAATGTGAGCAGAGGAAATGGACACGGCACCAGCTGGAGCTGCAGGCTTTTGTGCCTGTCAGGAACATCCTCAGTGGGAATGGGGCTCAACAGGAGGAGCTCAGGCCAGCCTAAAATCTGGGTTCAGAGGAAGGAACCCCTGGTATCATGGAATCATGGGATGGGTTGGAAGGGACATAAAAACTCCTGTGATTCCCACTCTGTCAGCCAGGGCAGAGCCTGAGCTTCTCCTGGCTCTGGAGTTATTTATTCTGGAGCTGTGTGAAGGGAGAGCCTGTCAGGGCCCTGCTTGTAGGCTGCAGGAACACTTGTACCTTTTAATAAACAAGCTTCCCTAGGAGTGCTCAGAGAGACATCAGCTCAGATTCCCGTGATAAACAATATGAAGAAGCCCTTAATAACACTTGACTTACAGCAGAATTCCTTGTAAAGCCAAATGAATTTCTTTGCCTGGGGTGCAACACTGAGAGAAAATTATGAGAACAAGGACATGAGGAGTTTTTACACTTTCCAGTGGGTTGCTTTTTCTTTTTTGGGATGTTTTGTTTGTTTGGGGTTTTTTTTTTGTTTGTTTGTTTGTTTTTTTTCCCTGTGAAATACTTGTTAGCTTGTGTACAATTAAAGTGAGCCTGAGCCTGCAAGTGCAGAGTTTGGGGCTGGGGCTCAGCTTTGAGGGCTGAGCGTGTGAGAGCCCCTGGAGCCCTGGGCAGGGACAGGGACAGGGACACGGACACGGACACGGACACGGACACGGACACGGACAGGGACACTGACACGGACAGGGACACTGACACGGACAGGGACAGGGACAGGGACACTGACACGGACAGGGACA